>LQRL01157148.1:0-14922 GCA_001703475.1 Hydroides elegans
CGGACGGACAGACGGACGGACAGACGGACGGACAGACGGACAGACGGACGGACACCCCAACTCTATAGGCCCCCAACTTTGGGGTTGGGGCCTAATAAATATCGATTATCGAAGAGCAACCCACGAGCTGTTCCCCAAGAAAGGTATTCCCCACAAATTTCCAGCTGGCTTGGACATTTTGAGAAAATTCGTTCTAGCTTGGAGATTTTAGAGGTTTAAGGAACACATTTTTTTATTATTTCTTTATTTTCACAATAAGTTGTGAGAATGAATATTTTGAAATCGATTTAACTTGCTTGCAATTGTCTAATAAACTGTAATTTGCAAGATTTAATACGTAATTTGGTCATATACAACATTTCAATTTCGCAAAAGCTGTTCCTTTTCGATTTCCAAACTGGCTAGAAAAGGAAAAAAGCCCAGCTGGCTTGGAAAAAAGGAACACCTTTTTTTGCAAAATATAAATGTTCAAAAACCATTTCTTTGTTGCTTTTCGTAATTGTAGTGTTGTTTTCAGTTGATTTTACAACTTTTTGAAAAATAAGTCGTGGAGTACCTTTCATTATCATGTCAATTTGACGTCACGCAAATTTTTAGATCACGTTTAAGCATCAATAAAAAGCACGCATTGTTCGTTTAAATAAACCATATAGTATACAATACAAATTATATAAAATGTATATAAAATTTCGGTTTACCTGTTGCTTGTAGGTAGAAGATGTGGAACTCCCATTGAAAATGGACTACCTGAATAATCGGCACGATACCCACGCTGTCGACCCAACAGAAGGGGAAAATTTCTTGATTTCGTGTGAGACTGCATCTGTATTTAAACTCGATCCCGGTGTTTACAGCTTAATTGTGTTTTTGGATCAACCTGGAATTCACAAGGATTATGTCCTCAGTCTTGCTTACAAGAAAACGGCCAATATAGGAATTCAAGGATATAATATACATTAATAAAGAAAGTTTCATCGGGTTATCAAATAAATATAAAATCCACGTAGATTTTATAGAACTTTCGGTATCGAATGCCAAGACCCGTGCATACTGCAGATAGACTACATATAAATCGTAGAATTGATTGGTGATGTCTCGATGATTAAATGTCCCCTGAGTGAATGAAAGTGAAAGAAAGCTTTAGATTTACAGAAGCTTTCAGAATAATACAAACAGAATCTATACATTGAAATAGATAGAAATATATACAATTAGGCTACGATTGATTTTTATTCTAATCCTAAAAATGGTTCAAATAATTCACGGACAGATGAGGCAGCTTCAGTTTCATGTTCAACTCGATCTGTTGTTGATAACGAACGGTAATTAACATAATGTAGCATTAATTATCATGGTAGAGTCTATACCCTTCATAAGATCAGCAGATCGAAATTGCTGTTGTACATGTAAATATGTGACAATATTGAGCTAATATATAGGTGCTGAGAAAGATATAAGTCAAATGGAAAAATAAATGAAGAGCACATCACGTGTGTTACGCTAGTGTTTACCTTGTTGATACAACTGTTGAATAAAAAACGAAATGCATATAAATGTTATTCCCTTCGTCATATAGCTTAAAGAATGTTTAGTGCAGTAAGTGGTTTACTGACATTAAGATTTTGAAAAATAGAGAACGTCTACGCAAAATCAATCAGTTAGAAACTTATTTTGCCTTTGTTGACAAAATGTGGGTTGCACAAAACCGTTTCAAAATGTTTATCGAAAACTAATCTAAATGTTCAATACATCTCAATTTGATGGATTCTACCTTACTTAAGATAGCATAATATTTTTGTGAATCGCCCGTATTAATGTACTGACAAGCTGTTAGTTCACATTACTGATAAGCATTTATATAGTTATGCGTCTTGCCGTAATGCATAACATTTTAAAACACTTTTCAAAAAGTATAGAACTCTACAGTGTATTAAAATGCATGGTTGGATCACATTTGTGCTGTTGTGGGCCACCAGCAGTGCACTCTGGACCGACAATGTAAGTATATCTATATAGGCCGACACAGTATTTTTAATCTAGTTGACGAATCATATAAAAGAGAGTTTGTCATTCGGAAATAGTAGACGAGTTTTGTTGCTGTGCACTAATTGAAATATTTTTTTTTGCTTATTAGTTTAAACATATAATTTTGGGCAATAGGATAGATGAATGAAAAGCTTAATTATCAAAACGAAATTTTTGACTAATATGTAATATACTCTTTCACTATGGACAATATCCGGATACTGATTGTGATATAGATCCATTTTGGAAAAATGACTAACAAAACCTATATTAAATCATTGTGAATATTTAGCCGCGTTCACGCAAGACAAAAAGCTCGTAGATATTGTTTTTTTTTTAAAAGACCGATTTCGGATGAACAGAAGGGATAAATTGCCCTGTTTTAATAAATATGTGGCTTTCCAGGTTTCGAATTTCTTTATCTTTATTTTTATATTGAGTTCTTGTAATGCGCTTATTTAGCATAGCACTAAGCGGAACAGTTTATAGAACATTAAAATATCCTTGATAAAATGATTATTCACAATACACCAGTACTAAGTTGAGGTTTTTATCACAGTTTAAACACTTTTATAACCAATTCGAAACAAATGAGTGAATGAATGAATGAATGACATGAGCGATGTGGCGAGCCGTATGTGCACCGGAAGTTTATTCCATTCTCTGAAACCAGCAATGGAAAACGCTCTCTCTCGCCGTATTTCATGTCGGATTTTGGCTGTTTTAACAGGTGTGTGTCGGACGAACGGAACGTCTGACGAGATTCCTTGATTTTCGGCAAACTTGATACATAATTAGGCACCGAATCGTATAAAGCCTTGTACATAAGGGTTTAATCTTAAAAATGACCCTCTATTCAACAGGTAGCCAATGTAGGGTTTTTTATATGCTTCACTGATACTGTCGTCCTTTGCGCATTTGGTGATCACCCTTGCTGCAGTATTCTGCACGGCTTGTAAGCATTGAAGGAGATATTTTGGTGGTTTGAGATTGTAGTTACATTTCTTCTGACATCATTGACTTGCTGTTCTATGGACAAATGTGAGTCTATGATGACTCCGAGATTCCGCGCTGTAGGAGTTTGCATCACCACATCGTTGCCTTACTGTTAAGAGTCTATCTGAACCATATACTCGTACCGTTTACCTAGAACGATGAAAATTAAGTCTTCTCTCTGTTTAGCTTGAGCTTGTTTGCATTAAACGCACGCGCGACCTCTATGATACTATCTTCGATATGTTGTTTAGCCGTGATTTGCGTTGGGGTATGGCGGGGATTGAAGGACTTTTGAAGTTGTGTATCATCTGCATAACAATGAAAACACATGAGTATAAGTCGTAGCAGTAGTCCTGAAAATCGGATGTATTGACTGTAGAGACGCGGGCCGAACTTTGATCCTTGAGGCACGGAACATACCAAACCGAACGTATCTGATAGTGAGTCCCGGATGACGATACGGAAAGAGCGATTAGTCAAGTATGACTTGAACCATTTCAGTGCGGAACCTGTGATACCGAAACTGTGATTGAGCCTATGCAAACGCCTATGCAAACGCCGCAGATAGGTCCAACAGGCTCATAAGTACAGCTTGTCAGACTCTAGGTTGAGGAGGATGTCATAGAATATCTTCAGTAAGGCTGTTTCGGTACTACTAAACCTACGGTAAGCAGATTGTAACTCTTCGGACAGAACATTTATTTCCACATGTCGCATGAATTGAATGCTCACTGCGTCCTCTGTAAACTCCGAAATTAACGTGTGGTTAGAAACCGGGCGGCAATTCTTTTACGTCCTATCTAGAGATGGTTTCTTTGGGAGAGGGCGCACGAGGGCAGTTTTATGAATCTCCGGAACTTATCCCTGTGTTATTGACAGATTTATTATTCGACAAATAATTAGCGACAATAAATCTTTGAGCTGTTTCACTAATCCACTTGGAATCGGGTCGAGTTCACACGATTTTGGCGCTGCTTTGGAGATGAGTTTGAGAGTATCCTGAACACTTAGGGGCTCAAATTGAGAGAAGGTACTATCATATTCCAATGGGTAATCACAGCTATTGAATTCACTTCTAATTTTGTCGATTTCATCCGTGAAATAATGTCCGAAATTATCCGCAAGGACTTTGCATGACGTGCTATCCGGTAGGGGGTTATCAGGTTCACGTTTAATGATACGGTTTGCGATTTTGAACACTTTGCCGCGATCGCGGTAGCATGTTCATAAATTAAGCATTTATTTACGGGATTTCCCTTTGCATTAATGCGGCCATTATATTCATTGAATTAAAGCGAATTATTTGAGGTACCAATTCTGGATAATTATTTTTCTATATATTTTTTTCAAATGAATTTCTCAACGTTAACGCATTGTTAACGCTTGTCACGAAATTAAGATATTTATCGCTGTGTAATGGTGTGGTTAGCGGGTCTTTTTGTTTGGGTCTGCGGAATATAAATTTGAATAAAACATAATAATCCTTGCGGATTCAGCGGACCCATATGCACATCGCCGCTGGCCGCACCATAACACGTACGGGTCCACGATTACAGATATTTCATAATGTCATTATGGTAACGATAGCATAATACAAAAGGGTCACAATCGCTCTATTTACATAAAAAATAATGTGTCAATTTTAAAAATCTGAGAAACACCTTAAATCTTATCAAAATATTTTTTCCAAGTATCGCAAAGAAAACCGCGCGAAGTAAAATTTCATTCAACCACTCAATAGATATGCACTCAAAGATGAAACTAGAATAACAAATAATCAATTTCATAATAAGAACTTACGAACTTACGAACTTTCCGTAAGATCAAGACAAATGACAGCTATCCTCATCTGCAGCTAAACTATACACAACCGTTACCGAACTCAATCTTTTAAATTGTCACAATGTGCAAAAAGGCCAGAATTACACAGTTTAAATTACTTTAAAACTGTTATGACAGATCGATCGTGAGAGAGAAGATACCCACATCTATGTTTCCACTGCATTCATCGATGAAGTTCGGGAAATGTTCCATGAAATAAAACAAGAGTTAAGGGAAGAGAGAACTGCCCGAATTCAACTACAGAAGCAAATGGAAACGCAATGGCAAACACAGTTTAAACAGGTGACCGACAACTGCATGGCGAGCAATGTGGCTTTGGAAGAGAGGATGAAACGAGAGAGACCCGAACTTCAAAGTAAGTTCGCAGATTATTCATTCAAAATTAAATATTTTATGGTGTAGAGTATTAGTATGCATATTCAAATCATATGAAATATTTAATAATCGGATGACTTCATCTAGCAAGGCAAACTTGATAAAGTACTATATTCAAGTTTAAGCAATTATATTTCGGTAAAAAATCATACAGCTGTGCAACATGCAGTAGAATGTCAGCAATATGTAAAAATTAGTTACAAGGGCATTGCTTTTAATGATATTCAATGAATAATTTTTCTTTACAGATGGGTACAACGCCTGGGGTTGCGCCTTCGAAACCATCACGCTCACCTGCCCATCCGGAACCATCTTGGTAACCAACGCCCAATATGGCATGTATGACACTCCTTGTACAGACGGTTGCTGTACACCCGATAACACCAATGACTGCTCTGAGCACGTGATCATCAACACGCCTAGCGATTGGACGAATTTAAAGGCCCTGTGTGATGGAAAGACGTCTTGCGCCTATGAGTACAACGGGCGAGTGATCGATGAGTGTCAGACCGGATATGTGGCCGATTATATGCAGGTTTTCTTCGACTGCGAATCAGGTTTCTAAATAATTTCTGGTTATGCATTCTGGTAAAAAGTGCAAATTGCTGCAGTTATTTTATTTCAAATTATACTCATTCAACCCGCTGAAATGATATCAAAATTTGAGATTCTTAATTTTGTATCTGCCAAAATCCCCTTATTCGATTCGAATGCCTTAGTTGTCACTAAGATGAAATGCAAGATTTGATAGATGTTTGTTGCGAAACATGAGTACAAAATCAACATAATACGTTTCAAAGAAATGTTATAATAGCTGTATACACTATATCAATGTCGTCAATACTGTGATGTTTATTCAATATATTTGTATTTGTTTTTCAGAAATCGAGCCAGTCGGATTTACTGCACATGCCACAGAGAGGAGACAGTACGACTATCCAGAAACAATCCTATTCGACGACGTACAGAGCAACTTTGGTGGCCACTACGACTCGACGTGCTGCACATTCACGTGTCCGCACCATGGCATCTACCAGTTCAGCGTCAACTTCAATGCTTATAGTGATTATTACATGTTCATTGAAATAGTTCGTGATGGTACTGTGTTAGGGGAGGCTATGGCCGATAATCATCCTGATATTTACATAAATAGCCATGCCAGTGCCTTTGTCATCGTCGAGTGTGATGTGAATGAGAAGGTATGGGCACGGAGTGGTTATGGTGACCATGGATATCTAGATGGATACACCAAACGTTCTCAATTTTCCGGGTTTCTGCTTCATCGATATACTTAATAACTGTTGATGTGTTTCGCAATATCCATTTTAATTATTGTATTGCAATTATCAATAATTAAGAACTAAGAGACTTTACTCTGACTTGATCATTTAAGATAATTTAACAAAATGGAACTTAAAGAGTGGGTGATCATAGAAATGGAATTTTACTGATGACTGGCGTATAATTCATCAATCTTATCATAATGACTTCTCTGATTATTAAAAAACTGAATAAAAGTTTTTTTTCAAATGTCTTGTCTAATCATTCCTAATAATACTTCATTATAGTACATGGTCATCGACATATCGATACAGGCCTGAGGAGTAAGCGTTTGTCTTTACTTTATTAATTAATAACTAAGTAACTTACTAAATAACTGATTTTAACTAACTAACGGACTCATTAGACTCATTAGAGTATCACATTAAATATCTGTTTATTATTCTTGCAGATGAGACCTTGATTAGTCATAAGAAATAGTTTTTTTTGTTGAGAATTTGCCTTTAAAAATCAAACTGCAAAACAGTGTTATTTCATAGATATTGAGTTATGTGAAATAAATAAGAAAGCAATTAGAAAAGTCTAATAAGACATAATTAATTGGTTGGTTTTATTTCAGTGTGTTTACCTTTTTTAGACAGATTCCAATGTGACTTGTCTCCTCATTTTCTTGTAATCTATTAATCTGTACGACGAATGGATGCCAATCGATTTTTTTCAGCAAGCCCGTCGATTTGTCTTTGCGGTCATTCTAGTATAACTGTTATTCTTCAGATTTATGTTCTTATGACAGAATGCAAATCAGCTCAATAAATGTAATGAGCAAACTATAAATAGGGCGAATATTGACAAAATTACTTACATGGAATAACAACGCCAATATACAACAGCTAGGTACACACTGTTTATTGTTATGAGAGTTGTTATTAAAGTTTGCTGGAGTACTAATCCTGAGGTATTTTCTTATGTATATATGTAACTGTTTATGTTTGTAATAGTTGCTTCTCTGTATTGATTGTAAGTTAAATTATCAACTGTATTAGTCTTAAAACTCATGACATTTAAATTACGCTTTGTTATACACATAAAAATATAAGTTTCTTTGAAAAGTAACGATAACCATATAGAGTGCCTCAATATAGTTGTTTTTATTTTAACAGTAATTGAACGTTTACTTCAGTGACGATTCGCTTCCAAAATGGGTTCAGGATCGAGCAAGAACAAGAAGAACGACAAAGACAAGAAGAAAGACAAGAAAGATGACTCTCCTAGAAAGGACGACAACAGACAACCCAATGCACCACCTCCCGACACCGAACCGGAAGAAGCCCCTGCCCCTCCACCGGAAGACGAACACTCAAAACCGAAAGTGAAAGAAAACGAGGATAAAATCATACCGGAAGTCATAGACGACAACGAAGCGGAAGTACCACATGACGATGATCGGGCGCCGTTCGTTGTTGAGGGAAAGGAGTTCAAGATGGTCATGGGTCGAGAGTGTCATCAGAAGATCGATACGAGGACGGCGAAACCGGATAAAGCGGAAGCGCCGCAAGTGCCCGATGGGGAATTGTGGGTAGATGAGAGTTTTCCGTATGCGGTGGCGATGGAGGGACAAGAGACGGTCGAGTGGAAACGGCCAGGGGTAAGTGTGTATTTTTCTTTACTGGTAAAATATGTTGTTATTCACCCCCAATACAGGGTTTTTGGGTAGCTCAATATTTAGTTAATTTTCAACGCTATTGTATATGTGATGTTCATGATTTTTATTTTATTTTACACTGTCCTCATGTAATTAAAAATTACTGAAACATAAATTTCAAGATGATATTAGGCTATTAAATCGACAGCTTAAGCAATTAAAAAAAACGAAAGCCCAAAGCGTGTTTGTAATTCCGACATTCAAATAATGTGCGTTTGAAAACGAATACCACAGTTTATAAGTGATTGTTAAAAAATTGAATGTCCTTTTGTTATAGCAATCATCGAACTTTATGTTTTTGCATGTTATCTTGCTGTAATTACACACCGATTTGCACAAATCTACACCGTCTCTTATTATGCCCTATGTTGGGAATGGAAGCCGATTTCCCGGCTGAAAATGGCTACCATGTAAAAATGAATGGTGGATCGAAATATCAATATGCTCCCATTCCAAACATGGGTCATATTTATGAAATAGGTAGATTCTTGCAAATCGGAGGGTAAAAATTCTAATCATTTGCAATTGCAAGACAAGATACAAAAAATTCTGTTATTATCATAACGAAAGTATATTGTATTTTTATCGCTCGCTAAATAACGGTGGTATTCGTTTATAAACGCACAGTAGTTCGATGTATCGTTATCTTAATTATTATCCTATAAAAAACCTAAACAAATACAGTAATTAATGATTCCATACGGTGCCTGCAATAACGGGGTCAATAAGTGCATTTGCCAAACAAATATTGAATATTTGATACTTCATAGACTCATACATGTATATGTAACTGTGAGTTCAATTGTTATTGAAATGAGTAACTAACATTACTACCAGGAGCGGATTTAGAGGGTACGCTGCGCGGTAGCTTTGATGTCGTACATTATTCCCAGTTCGCATATACATTTTATATTGAAATTATCGAGCTCTCATATATTTTACATACAATCAGCCCTACCCCCCTATATATTTTTTGGATCTGCGCCTAATTCAAAACAGATAAACAACCATTGTCATTGTCTGTTTATTAGTGCGATGTCCTGTATGGCAAATATCTGTCAAAGCTAAGTAGAGACAAGGGTCGCGGATTAACTATAAAAGGAATTCGTTTAATCCAAAGGCAATAACTGAAAGACCAACGATGACAGCTTAAGACATGTCATTACGTTATAGACCCGACTAAATGTCTTAATAATAATAAAGAAAATAAACAATATATACTTCTGCATGTTCAACGAACGTTATTATTTGTCTCGTTACACTTTAACAATTGTAAACGACAACCTTATAGTAATTAGGGAAACAATTTTCATTATTTGTAGTCACCTTTGAAAGAAATAGAGAGAAATGTTTAAAATAACGTTATTCAATTACGTTTTTTGTTATTAATACTTGACAGGTTTATGGCATATAATTTAATAACATGATAATTATTGTAATGTTTCTATTAGGAATTCCCGCTTATTTTCTTTTATATTTTAACATAACGCACATTTACCCATTCGTTTTGCCGAAGGAATCATGACTTGAACCGTAACATAGTTCGTAATTATATTCAATGCCATTTTAAGATACAATATGCATTGAGACTCTATGGGGATTGGACACTTTTTTAAAGCCCTACGACTTCGGCCCCTTAGTAAAATGTTCTTCAAACTATCAATTTTATTAATAATTCGTTAACTTAGATAAAGATAAATTGTGAGAGTTGTGAAAGCGAGTGCACTAGTTTATGAACTTGTGATTTTTTCTGCTTATGAGTATATCATATAAAAATACATGTATTTTCACAATATATTTTAGTTCATATAAAAATTAGATTAAGATAAAAAAATAAAATGTGCATTGTATAGAATAATAATGACGAAACAATTTTCTTTACAAGGAATTTGCAGAGAACCCCGTGTTATTCGCCGAGGGAACAACGCGCTTCGACATCGGTCAGGGAGGTGCGGGCACATGCTGGTTCCTCTCCATCCTGTCTGCACTTGCGGATCGGGAGAACTTAATGAAACAGGTTCTATTAAATGATTGTTCTATTAAATGATTCGAGTTTTACTACGTGTATTTTATTATATATACTCGACAACAAAAGAAGTGTCCGGTTGTTCAAATCTCTGTAACTTCAAAAGTATTTGGTCGATTTTTATCAATTATGTACCAAATTAAACAGCACATAATGTGAGTTAATTTAATAAGTTTTTTACGACTCTATATTTGCTATCGACGATTCGGCGAACTCTTGAATATGAACGAACGAAATAGCGAGTAACAAACCCTCAAATATGCATTTTCATGGATGTTTGAACTATCTTGCCAGAAATTTTGAAGGTAATTGGTACATTTGGACTCTTTAGGTGCATATTCTAAAAGTCAAGCCATTTGCGGCGATCGCTCGAGTTGACAAAGTGTCTTGCAAATGGTCAGACGCTAGGCACCGGAAGTGCCAGCTTTAGTACAATTGTTCCAAACAACTTTTGGAGTATGATGCCTTCACGGGTTTTGTTATGCTACATTAATGGGTTTACAACCGTTTTGGAAATTACGTTTCGCTCATTTTCTGGTTACTTTGAAACACGATATTGATTGAAAAGTCACATTCAGTGAGCCTTTGTTCAATCCGTAGTTTCAGTTTTCCAACAAGAAGAAAACCATTTTTGGGCATGTCTAAGACAACCTGATGGTCGATTTCCACGCCCAAGCCTCGTAGCAATGGTGCGCGCAAGCGTATGCCCTGATAAACAGATCGACGTATTCTACTCAATTTTAGCGTGATTACGCGGCTAAAATGACCGTTAAACAGTTTTTCATAACTCGTAACTCTAGATTACAATGTTCTTACCTATTTAAAGCGTATTTACTCAATAATCGATTGTTTGCGCGAAGCCGCGCCTATATCGAGCGTATTTTCAATGCATTTCGCGACATCGTTTATATGGAAAACGAGGACAGCAACGGCCTTTCGGTTTATTTTTTATATTTTGCACACCCTTGAAGATAATATTGACAATGACCGTTTTCGTTCGAACGCCCCGTCAATATATCCAGGTTAAGTTATCCCTTTCAAATCTTGCCGAGTTTATTCGAAAATTACGGCTAGGCTATGGAGCGAATGGAATTCAAAGTGCAATTGACAGAGTTTAGAGCATATGGGCTATCTTGAAATTATACCGCTTTTATTGTGTAATGTGATTAAGACTGTTTTCGCAGTTAAGCGCCAAAAACACGTTTTTCCGACATTTTACGATGTGCGCTGCGACGCATGTGGAATACAAATGAATTATTTCTCACCGTGTTTGAGTTACGAAAACCTTCTACTATCTCTAGCACATAGCGCTTTTCCTCTCAAACCGATACTCATTGAATGATGATCGAAATCAATGTTTCTTAGCCCTTCGATAAAACGAACGAGATACTCGTCAAACGGATTCCAGATTGTTAGGTTTACGACACCGCCTGTAATTATCTTAACTGAAACTAACAAACATGTTTTAATTGGTTCCACTTTTGATACAATGAAAAAATATTAACCTAAAGTGACCGGACACTTCTTTTGTTGTCGAGTATATTTGGTTATTAGGAGTAGAAAAGAGGACGGTGAGTAAAGGGATATTCTAATGTCAATTGCATAATGTGTTTTTTTTAAAGATATTATAGATAAGATAAGATATCTTTTATGATTTTCCTTCTACTTTGTTATTATTTAGTCCTTGAAAGATATATGTTAAATAACTCGTCATAAAATCCATGATGAGAGTGTAAAAAAAACACATATATTATGCAATAATCACATTAACATATTATTATGATCTTACAAATGCTAAGATCGTGATAGAAGACTACCAAATTGGCACCGATGCATACAAAGGCGTATTCCACTGTCGTTTCTGGCGACTGGGCGAGTGGGAGGATGTCTTCATCGATGACTGCCTTCCGTATCGACCGGATATTGGGCGCCAATGGGGCACGCACTCGGCGACGGATCCTAATGAAATGTGGATGTCACTCATGGAGAAAGCCCTTGCTAAGTAAGTTGTGACATTTTTTCCGCTTTTTCGCAAAGTGACGAAAAAACATTTTTTTAATAGAAATTTTCTAAATACCAAATTCGAAACCCTATCCACCAGAGTGTTAAAATTTGATGTTAAGAAATTTCGAAAAAAAATGCGTATTGGTCACTTCGCGAAAACTGGACGATTTTGTATAAGAAGATAGTACTAAAAGTTTGAATACCCTGAGCTACCACTACGCTATTTGCATTTCTAAAAATACATTTGTTATAAGTCTAAAAAACAAGTTATATCAATATGTTATCAGGAAAATAAAGGTGACTTGAAACTGGAACAAAACATTCATGAGAATCACATTAAATTAACATGTTGGTGATGATACGAGAACAGAATAGTGAAAAGACAATGGCTATCTGGTATTATGATTGAAGATATACTCGACAACAAAAGAAGTGTCCGGTTGTTCAAACTACTGTAACTTGAAAAATATTTGGTCGATTTTTATCAATTATGTACCAAATTAAACAGCACATAATATGAACTTATGTAATAATATTTTACGACTCTATATTTGCTATTGACGATTCGGCGAACTCTTGAAAATGAGCGATTGAAAAAGCAAGTAACAAACACTCTAAGATGCATTTCCATGGCTGTTTCAAATATCTAGCTATTATTTTTACAGGTTATTGGTGCATTTGGACTCTTTAGTAGCATATTCAATATTCAAGTCAGTTTCGGCGGTCGCTGGAGTTAATAAACAGTTTTGCGTATGGCCCGACCCAAGGCACCGGAAGTGCCAGCGATGGGACAATTGTTCAAAAAACAGTTTGAATATGTCAAATGCTGCCTTCACTGGTTTTCTAATGCTCCATTAATGGGTTTACAACTGTTTTAAAAATTACATTTTGCTTATTTTTTGGTTTCTTCGAAGCACGATATTAATCGAAAATTCACGTTAAGTAACCCTTTGGTAAATCCGTAGATTAGGTTTTCAATCAATAAAAACACATTTTCGTGCATGTCAAAGACAACCTGATGGCCGATTTGCTAACATAAGCCTCGTAGCAATAGTGCACGCAAGCGTACGCCTCGATAAATAGATTGAACTATTTTACTCCATTTTAGGGTGATAATGTCGCTAAAATGACAGATAAACAACTACTCATAGCTCGTAACTGCAGATTACAGTGTTCCTACCTATTTTAAACGTATTCACTTAAAAATCTATTGTTTGCGCGAAACCGCGCCAATAACCAGCGTATTTTCAATGCATTTCGCGACATCGTATGTATGGCAAACAAGGACAACAACGGCTTTTCGGTATAATTTTTCTATTCCGCGCACCCTTGAAGATAATATTGACAATGACAGTTCGCGTTCGAATGTCCCGACTATGTAGCCAGGTTGAATTATCCCTTTCAAAATATACCGAGTTTATTCGAGAAGTATGGGTAGGCTATGGAGCAAATGAAATTTAAAGTGCAATTAACAGAGTAAAGAGCCTGTGAGCTATCTTAATATCATACCGCTTTTATTTTGTAACGTGATAAAGACTGTTTTCGCAGTTAAGCGTCAAAACACGCTTTTCCGACATTTTACGATGTGTCCCGCGTCGCATGTCCCATAGAAATTTATTATTTCTCACCGGTTTTGAGTAACGAAAACCTTGTACTATTTATAGAACATAGCGCTTTTCCTCTCATTACGATTCTCATTGAATGATGGTCAAAATCAATGTTTCTTAGCCCTTCGATAAAACGAACGAGATAATCGTCAAACGGAATCCAAATGGTTAGGTTTGAGAGACCATCTATAATTAACATAACTGAAACAAACTAACGTGTTTTAATTGTTTCCACTTTTATACAATGACAAAAATATAAACCTAAAATGACCGGACATATCTTTTGTTGTCGAGTATATGAAACTAATCAAAGAATAATTTCACGATTGTTAATATATACATTTATATAGTTATCATTCCACTTGCTCAGATTCCACGGTTCCTATCACGACGTGGAAGGTGGCAGCCCCGGCGACGCCTTTGTGGCCTTAACAGGAGGAACCGCCGAACGCATTGAACACAAAAGTGTTCGGTTCTCAGACCTGTTTCCTAGGATTCAGAATGCGCTGGGCTCGGGATGCATTCTCGCTTGCAGTGTACCGGTAAGCTTTTTCGACATATTATGATATTTTACAGGAGTACCCAGCGATTTAATCTGTGAAATATCTATTCTTTTCAAATATCTATCTTGCTGGCATTTTCACAGAACAGAATAAATAAAATATTGTATTTTGAATAGTTTGTATTTTCCTGGCATTTTATACGAATAAAACCCAAGTTATAACTACGTCTTTAATAGCCTATTACGTTGTTTATTTATGATAACATCCGTTTTAAGCATAACATTATTACTGTGATGCACTTGTACATGTACATATAAGATTTACATAACAAAGTCAAAAAAGATACTTTTTCAAATTATGCGCAAAATCAATACTTTTGTATATCAATGTTTTATTCTGCTGGCAAATTTGTGCAAAGTTGCTGGCACGATATTTTTTGTGTTCCTTGCCGGCAAATAAAGAATAATTTTATCTTCAAAGGAATGAATCAAACTATTTCTCAAGGCCACATTCTACTTTGCAAATGTCCATCCGGACAATTTCACGCGTCATAGTGTAATA
>LQRL01157155.1:5466-16621 GCA_001703475.1 Hydroides elegans
ACATCCAACGTCTTTCTTACGTCTTTCTCACAACGTCTTTCTCACAACGTCTTTCTCACAACGTCTTTCTCACAACGTCTTTCTAACAACGTTTTCCTTACATATTCCTAGTCCTCAAAACATCACGATATACGAGTAATTTTTCTTAATGTGCCAAGTCCCCAAAATCACCATTTTTCAAAAAATCGCCAAAATTACAATTTTTGAGATTTTTCAAAAATAATACGCCTAAGCACAGCGCCAATATGTGTTTGTTCCATGTGCCAAAGGAAAATAAAATCCATCGAGGTATAATCGAGAACTCGTCCGTACAAACTACCATCAATAATTACGCTAAGTCCCCAAAATCACCATTTTTTAAAAAATCGCCAACATTACAATTTTTGAGATTTTTCAAAAATAATACGCCTAAGCACAGCTCCAATATGTGTTTGTTCCATGTGCCAAAGGAAAATAAAATCCATCGAGGGATAAGCGAAAACTCGTCCGTACAAACTACCATCAATAATCACGCTAAGTCCCCAAAATCACCATTTTTTAAAAAATCGCCAAAATTACAATTTTCGAGTTTTTTCAAAAATAATACGCCTAAGCACAGCTCCAATATGTGTTTGTTCCATGTGCCAAAGGAAAATAAAATCCATCGAGGGATAAGCGAAAACTCGTCCGTACAAACTACCATCAATAATCACGCTTAGTCCCAAATATCACCATTTTTCAAAAAATCGCCAAAATTACAATTTTCGAGTTTTTTCAAAAATAATACGCCTAAGCACAGCTCCAATATGTATTTGTTCCATGTGCCAAAGGAAAATAAAATCCATCGAGGGATAAGCGAGTACTCGTCCGTACAAACTACCATCAATAATCACCCTAAGTCCCCAATATCACCATTTTTCAAAAAATCGCCAAAATTACAATTTTTGAGATTTTTCAAAAATAATACGCCTAAGCACAGCTCCAATATATGTTTGTTCCATGTGCCAAAGGAAAACTAAATCCATCGAGGGATAGACGAGCACTCGTCCGTACAAAGTAGTGCACCTAGGTGTCGACAGACAGACAGACGGACAGACGGACATGGTTCAATGGTCTTATAATTCCATTGAACGTATAAAAAACTTGGAATATTTTGATAGCTCAATTATTTGTTGTAGTGACGGACGGACAGTACTGAATACTATAGTCCTCCGCTTCGCGCTAACGCGGCGGCGGAGGACTAATAAAACATGCAATGAGGCATCATGATTAGAAAGTTTTATTCCGCTGCTGGTCTTTGGGAGCATTCTTTTGTTTGAAGAAGAGAATCTGTAAATTAATTGTAGACTATGCCAACACCGGGATATTTTGGAATTGTTGCTGTACGCACATGTAATATAGGGATAAAACACGACTTTGAGTTTGTATGATTGTAATGTAGCTCTAATTAAGTTTACCAATATAATCCGGAGAAGCAATGTAGCATGTGTTGAGCGGTTTAGGTGAAAGGTTACATTCACAAACATTTTAACGACACTTAATTAATCATTGTATCCTCAAAAGTTTTCAGAGATCATGATCATTTTTTATTGATAAGATATAATTGATATTAGAAAGTTTCCATTAATCACAAATAATTTAAATGTTCCAAAAGGTGTCGATTATAGATATAAAGTGAAGGTTATATTATAATTAAACATAGACAATTTATAAAATCTATAATTTAACACATAATTTGGAGTAAACGTTGAAAGCCAATTACAGATAGAAGCTTTACAAATCTGAAATGCATGTGAATATTCATAAACTTATATCTAGATGTATCATTAAAAGCTAGTACATTGTATATTAATGCTATGTACAGCCAAACTGAATCGGTCACAGGTCAGACTTATGCATGGAAAATCGCTTTCGCTGAATGCGAATATGTTAGATTAGCTGTTAAATCGACATGCAAGCAGAGTGAAGCAATATATACAGGTTTGTGTTCTCCATAGCAACCAGTTTGTTGCCATGGCTACCTACTTAGTGACCATTGGAGATGGTCGTTTGGGGGAAATGTACACGTATGAGTCGTCTTTAGATGTCGTGTTTTCATTTTCATCGCTACAAAAAAAAATCCAATGTTGATGAAGTTAAAATCACGACTGCATATTTTAGGTAAAAAACTTTTGTTTGAGTGATACAACTTTGTGCCTGCATGAATATGATCACCCATTTCTTCCACCCTCTCCCTATCTTTTTGCCTAAAGTCATAACATCAACAGAAACCAGATTATAAATTTAATTAAAATACAAATACTAACGTTGGAGCTTCATAAACATTCCACTTAGCTTCTTTCACTGATCGATTGCAGCATCCTCACACACTTACAATATGGACTCGATTATTTATTAAACCGAATTACAACCAATATAGACATTCATATATTGAATCTCAATCATAACATGATGGAATTATTTTTTCCTCTATTTTCTTTGAAGAACGAGCCGTTCGTTAATATAGGGATAAAACACGACTGTGAGTTTGTATAGCTGAATTAGAGTGAAGAAGAAACTATTACAAAACGAACGCCGAAGGCGTGAGTTTTGTAATAGTTTCTTCTAAGCTCTAAATCAGCTATACAAACGAACAGGAGTGTTTTATCGCTATTATAACAATTGAAAGTAGTGTATAAATACATTAAGATTCGAACTGTATAAAAAAATTCCGAACAATAAGTCATGATCATAACTTTTAATGACGTTTTGTTCGAATACTTGTGCGGAGCCAGTATGCGGGAACTGTACTGCAGTATTCGCTCAAAATGAGTCACGCTTATAAGCCTCTCCTCATTTGCATATTGAATACTGTGTATCGTGTTTTAATGCCTATTAATTCAATGCTTGCGTTTCAAAGAAAATAGAGAAAAAAATAATTCCATCATGTTATAATAGCCATTAAAGAACGATACACAGTATTCAATATGCAACTGAGGAGAGGCTAATAAGCGTGACTCATTTTGAGCGAATACTGCAGTACAGTTCCCGCATATTTGCTCCACACAAGTATGCGGGAACGCATACTTGTGTGGAGCAAAAACAATTTCTGCATCCGTTGTATCTTAACTAAATTTCGACCCGATATGCCCCCATATACATGTATGTCGAATCTACATTCCACAACACTACCCAAAAAACACTTACTGCGAGTCTGCGCTGACGGGCGTGCCCAGATTGAGCGAGAGATTGTTGAGTTGTGAGTCGACAGAGCGCGAGGGCGAGAGAGTCGTGGAATGCGTGAAGAAGTTGTCTTCTAGCTTTTTGCGCGCCTTTGTTGTTCGCGCGGGCGCTGTGAGAATTGAGAAGGATGAGGGGATTAGAAAGGGCATGGGTGCAAGGATATACAACTTGCATTAAATGTGATACATGTATACTAAACGTCACGATGACTTTGATTTTCGAGCAATTACATTATAGCTTCGGCTATAAGGGTGTTCAGCACTTCAACATATACCGGTAGGTTACGAAATATTACACAACAATTACTTGATTAATCGGAGCACGAACTGAATCATCTAACACATACTAGGAACTACATAAAGCCTTGTTTTAAAGTAGATCAAACGTTAACATCAAATAAACCATTGCCCTTTCCCACACTTACTCAATGCCTCCAAATAACCACCACAACCTAGTATTTCAGTGATGTGTAAACGTAAAAGGCGATACATAAACCAAACCATCCCCTTTCCCACACTCACTCGATGCATCCATAGACTGCGCCAGTATATGCGACATCGGGGGCGTTGCATGCTTCTTGGCCGATTGCGTGCCAACTTTCTTCTGCGAGGAGGGCGGGGCTTGAGATGAGACATGGGGCGGGGACATGCCGTAAGTGGGCGGGCGCTTGCCACGTGGTGTGCGACCAATGGGGAGATCGGGAACGCGAAAGGGCTCGTTTTCTTTGTTCTCCAGGTTTTCTCGGTCGTCACTGGAAGAACCAATATTTATTGACATGTTTCTGTTGAATGAATCAGTAAATTTCTATCTAGCCCTTAAACTTAAAATTCACCTTGGTAAAATGAGAAGATAAGAAAGTTAGACAATAAATTAATTTTGACTTAATGTTGAAAGTCAAATAAATACTCAAGTCCTTTTTGCAAATAGGAGTCGAATGCAATCATTCCGACTAAAATCGAAAACTTTAATAAATATATAACTTAATATAAGATATTTAAACGTAATAATTTCGATAAAGCTGATTTTGTCTAATTTACCCAAACAAGAATAGGTTGACAATCGTGATGAGATACACGAAAAACGCATAATAATTTCTTATAATTCACATAGTACAAAACAATTCATAGGATCATTCAAATGTTTGATAAGACAGGCTATTGTCCACTAACCGATGCGACTTGGTTCTGTTGTGTGAGTGGTCCCTTCCCTCGCGACCCCGCGATCGGTCTCGCCGTCTCGAAACGTGATCTTTGTGAACTGTGGACACAAAACATAAACCTGGGTTTCGAATACAAAAATAGTAACATAAAATTAGTTTGGATAAGCATGTATATCATGATCATTATAGTTATTAAAACGAATCATCTTATTCCACAATTATCTTATTCAATAAGTAGACTATAAGTAGACTATAACGTTATGTATACAAGTAGATGTATGACTATATCTTTTTCTACAATCAACTTTTAATAACTCAACCATGACCATTCGATGTATCTTTTTGACAATCAATTCATGTCCTACATCAGTAACAATTAGCGAATGCATGCCAGTCAAATCAATTTATTTTCTTAAACTATTCAAATCCAACAAACTGAGGAAACCTGAATTCTGCTTGTTCCTTGAGTACTCCATAAAGGGCGAATCGGGCATCTTCTCGATGAAGACAAGGTCACGCTGGTCAAGGTCACGCGAATCACGTGACGGCTGCGTTTCGACCAATGGCGTGCGAGGAATGAGGCGAATGGGCCGCTTCTTGTGCTTTTTGTTTAGCAGCAGCATGTAGGTGGCCGTTAGATAGTCATACTTCCACTGCAAAAGATAAAGAACGTATCTATATTTTTCATTTTTTGTACATGATTTTATGCAGAAACATCCAGCATTTTGTTGGCACACTTCTTGTTCTAATTGTTTAAAAACAGCATGTAGGTAGCTATTTCCTCCACTGCGTTAAATGAAGAATGTTTTATTATTAATTGTATTGTACATGTATTTGTATACAGGGGTGTCTTATCTAACCATATACATGTAAAAAGTGTAGGGATGGGTCGGGGCCCCGAAACCCCGGGGCCCCGTCGATGCAAGTTCATCCCCTGGGCGAAATTTGACCCCGGGGCCCCGTCGTCCTTAATGACCTTTATTTTCGACAGCAAACAGGATGCTTAGATTAATCAAAATAATGCAAATATCAAACAAAAATATATGAATTATTCACATTTGACCTACCGGGTATTTATACATCTATTTATGCAGTGATATGGGATAACTACATGTATTCCATGAATTCACAATTCTGATCTTGCAAAGAAATCTTATAATTTCGAAATATAATTTATGTCAAGGCTCGGTGTAAAATTGATAAACGGGGTATCGACGGGGCCCCGCCATGGGGCGGGGTTTAAGTCACGGGGCCCCGGGGCCGATAATTTGACCCCGACCCATCCCTAAATAAGTGACAACCGTTTTGAATGCGTAAAGCTAGTCTCGGAACCGGTCGGTCGTACACGTTTGCAGCTTTTATAATCGTTGTCGATTGCAGCAGACCCGCAGAGCACGTAGCCTTCTAGTATTTCAAGTACGGGACACGCACTTGCCCCGTGCGCGCCATTTGCGTGCTTCCTGCGGGCAGTCTGCGATTCTGTGATCGTCGCCCGCACTAAAAAACTTGCATACACGTTTTCTCCTGTGGGCAGCTTACGTGCTTTCGACGTGCGTGTGAAATGTATGCTACGTACGTATTACGTGTGTGTAACGTGCGCGTCCGGTTCAATTTCTCCCGAATTTGCACGTAGACAGCACGCAAAGCAGGTGCGGCCGGTTGCAAGACTAGTCTAAGTCATGCAAAACAAAATGTATAAACACATAAAACATAAAAAAGCGCATTAAGGATTTCGTTTCATGTACATCTATATCAAAATATTCATATCTTACAAGCAATTAAAGATAATGATTTTCCGACGACAGCACATGATTGCACTTTAAGCCTCTTATGTGAACGCACCTACATCTTGACGATTTTATATAGATTTTGTTATCATGGCTGAGCATACAATAATGAAAAATAATCAAAGGATTTCTAAATCACTAACAAAATAATAAAGTCCAAGGATATGTTATCAAGGTTTATTTCCTGATTAACTAGGAAGACATTTTCAAAATCAAAATTGCCAACAAAATAAACATCTCAAATGAACGAATAGAAACACAGCTATATTTTCTCTGGATGGCTATAGAAATCGGGATATAAGTTCATAAATAAAATAAAGAATGGCACAAGCACAAAATAGAACAGAAACTGACATCAGTTCGATTCTGAAAGACATTGAATCTCACAATGAAGAAAATGCGATTCGTAAAATATCAAAACATTCATTTAAGGATACTCACGGTGAACTGGTAAACGACTTGTCAAACCAAAGGATACCACAAGATGGCGCTAATCTACTCATATATTCCATAAGAAAGGAGTGCTTTGAAGTCTCCCGTTTACTTTTATCTTTCAGAAACACCAATGCCAGTTATATCGACAATAAAGGATTTTCCGTTTTGTATTGGGCAGTATGTTGTCAAAGGTTGGATCTTGTTACCATGATAACAAACCATGTTACCTTCGATAAACGTATTATCACAGAAAGAACAAAATCAATAATGAGTCCGATAGAACTAGCATTTCATCTTAAATCACATGAATTTTTTAGTTTTTTATTAAACGAAGCAAATGGAATAATCACAGAAAGCATGAAGTTCAATCTGCTTTATGGCGGGTGCAAATCTGGAACACGTTGGAACATAAGTACACTTTTAGAGCAATGTGATTCAGATATAGCAAACTGTTATTGGCGTCTCGATAAATATACCCCTTTACAAATAGCTTGCCGTTTCGGTCACGCGAATTTAGTGAGCTATCTGTGGAATCATTCAAAGATAGACAAGAATATCCGAGTTTTCGAAATGTTTGATGTGCCTCCTATATGGTCCCTTATCACCTTGGCTGCAAGACATGGCCACTCACGGGTAGTTAATGTTTTGCTGAATCAATCAGACGTTAGAGATTTAGTGGAACAACTAAATGAGACGACCGCTAAGGATAGTTTACAACCATTTATCTTTGCATTATCAATGCATTCAGAGAATACAGCCCGGGTATTTCTAGACAGTTTAGGACAATTTATTGTCCCTTCCAGGCCATGGCGGAAATTATTATTTTGGCTATTCAAGTCGTGTCTTGAGACTTCTCTTACACGTCTTGCTCCCTTCGTCGCGGAACTAACGCACAAATTATGGATGAGTGAAATAGGGTTTTATGTCACATGGTTCCACTACTGGTTCCATTGGCTTGGAATTCATCACATTTGGACCGACGTTTGGTCTTTCCTTCGACGGGAATACGCCAATTCAGTGGCCGATTTGTATACAGATTGTTTGAAGGTTCAACCAGACCGCTTTGAGGATACCTTATATGTTCCTGTCAACAACGGGATATTTCATCATGTTCAAATTCTCTGTAGTCACAAGCCCGATCGCATTGATCTATGGCATAGAATTTCAGGCAAAAATGTCGCTTTGATTGAACTTGCGCAAAAATATCCCGATATTGCTCGCTTCTTCAATGACAAGTATTTATGTTTCCACGCAATGCCGAGGCACCTTGAATCTATGTCGATATTTCGAAGGTGGTACTGGACAAAACGTTTATTGTCATCGCGTGTAATAGAGACCACCCCTACAAATAACGACTTTTTCATGAATGAAAACCAGACAATTTCATTCATAAATGACCACGTCGGTATACACCTACACTTTTCAGAAAGCGCTCTTGTCAGATCGGCTGTTGATGATCTCTTGAAAGCCATAGCCCGTGCAATTACGAATCCGTGGTTCCAATTCGAACCTGTTCTTGTGGGCGGTATGTCAGAGGACACACGACCATTTATGCCCGATGAATTCGACTATGCTTTGTTTCTCTCTGGACTACAAGAGAAAACCAAAATAGTTAAAGACGACAAAAGTGAATGCTGTTTTAGAGCCAAAATAAACCAAAATGCCTCGGATATGGACTTACTTGCAAATCACTGTTACGAAGCTAAGTATGTAAAGACTGAGGGATTTCGTCATGAACTCTGGGAGGCTATCCAGCTTGTAATGCCTGATGTCATACGAAATATAGGCAAAAAGTATAAAAGCATGGTTTTCGAGCCAACAGTGTTAAGTTCACAACAAAAATCAGTGTACTTCATACAGTTTACATGGCGCGGAGATATCTATAAAGACATGGATATCAAAGTAGATCTTGCTCCAATGATAAGATTCAAATCAAATAAATATGTACTTTTGAAACACCTCCGCGAATTTTCTCATTGTTCCGAAGACCTCATTCTCAAAAATGTACATGGACCGCAAGCTCTCCCTACAGCCTTCTCAACATTTGATTCCGAAATGATTAAAACATTGCCCAAGGGAATCAAACAAGGATATATTCTGGCAAAAGCTCTTCGCAGAGGAAACTTATTTCTAGAGTGCGCGGATAAGCTTCGCAACCTTGACATACACAATATTGAAGAGCATCTAACAACGTTTATGCTAAAAATGGCGGTATTATGGTTGGCATATGGTAAACCCTTTGTCGTGTTCAAAGAAAATGCCATCAAGTCGAAATGCACACCATACGAATGGGCTATAATTCTATTCAAATTGGTCTTCTATGTCATTAATGATTCTACAAACTTCAATATCAATTCATTAGCACTACGTTACGAGCGCAATTGGTGCGTTTTGTCACTTTGCCCTAGTTGTCACGGCATTTTTTTGTGTTTACATCCGAGAAACATTCCGGTCACCGAACGGGCTGCCTGTTGTGTGAAAAAGGCTGGCTTGTTGCTAATAGTGACGCGACTCTTGGATGTCCTCATTCGCAACTATCACTTCCATGTCGCAAAGACGGATATCAATCCTCTGTATGCCCGCTTGAGACAAATGAACAAGACTGTCCAAGGACAGTGTGCCACATCTTGCAATTCAACAGGTCTTTTGTGAACGAAGATTTAGGTTTATATTATTTCGAAAATGCAGTATCCATGATATATAAAAGAAACAAATGTTGTCAAACCATGGATTTGAATCTGTATTTCATAATAATTAAAGGAGAACTTTAGTCTTTATGCAAAATTGCATCACATTAGCGGATCTGCTATATATTGTCATTAAATATTCAATTTAAATACTTGAGTTGCATGTTTTAACATAAAAACTTATTCATTTCCTCGGCCATAGGCCCAGGATAAATAGTATGGCCGAGTAGAGTCAAACTCTTAACAAAGGTCTAAGTTGTCAATCACACAAAATATATTTAAGTTGTTATCCTAGTTTCTTCATGTAAAATGTTGGCTCTAAATATGATGGATATATCTTTTTTTTTTCATGTTAAAGTTGTCCATTTTATTTAAGTTTACCTAATATTTCATTCAAAGGTGACAAAATAATAGTGAAACGTGTTATGTCTAATCTCAAAAGGGGGTGGCCACATTGGTCAAACTAACTTTCAAACCTAGCTTCAAACTATCTAAGGTTTTGGCGTAACCAAACGAATTAATCCATTAAACAACCTTCAAACGTGTTTTAAACTAGTGCTTATAAGAATGCTACATATGTGCATTTGGTTTTGGAGGGTAGTTTGAAGCTAGGTTTGAAGGTGTTTGAGGCATGGTTTATAGACGCGTCAAACAATAAATATTGTTTTGCATCGGAACCCTGACCTTAAGTGGTTTGAAGCTAGGTTTGAATGTTAGTTTGACAATGTGGCCACACCCTAACCATAGTACATCGACATAAACATAAATGAACTGTATTGAGCAGAGCATATAGGAGTCAACCAATAAAAATTCTTTAAAAATATTAACCATCACGATAAATCTAATATTATGGTGTGTGAAAATGTGCAGGCACTGTCCTAAAACCAAAGGCCAATGCAGCCACAATGCATGCATGCGTTGTTTTGATTATGACGTCACAATCCTTTTTTTCAGTGGTAATATATAAGCAGCTATAACTTTGCTTATATAAGCAATATAAGCACATACTACCAGTTTTTAAATACACAGGGACATCTAGAATGCATGTACCAAATTTCATTAAAATCGGCCCACAACTTTTTGAGGAGTAGTATTTTAAAGAAAATGTTAACGAACTAAACAAATAAATATATATATATATATAAATAAAGTGGTAGCACAAACCACGTCTTGCGAAGCAAGCCGTGGCTAAAAAAGGATTTGGTCGCTTGGAAGAGGAGAACTATATGTTTTTGTGGAAGAAAGGTATGCTGAGATTGAGTTAAATTGGCAGAGACCTCGACTACACGTAGTTGCCCTTTTCAATTCGGGCTGCAAATGTAATGATGAATTAACTCTTGAAAATATAAAGTGTTGAACATTAACATCGCCTATATCATTAGAGGGCTGGACCCATTCGAGTTTTTATATCATAAATATAGTTTCGGCCACGAATTTCAAATCTCCAATCAAATCTTTCCCGATGAATTGTAGTGATTCATAAAGTTCTTAATGAACATAACCTGTGTTTAAAAAAAGCGTTAGAATATTAAAAGTACGGTTTATTTATGCGTCATTACATAATCAGCTAATTAAAAGTTCTAAAACAACAATCATTTTACATAAAAATAGCAACTGTTGCCTAGCCACGAAAGCCATGGTAACAAGCACTAACCTCCTGAATGGTGTCTCGCATCTGGTCGAGGGTCGTGTCGTAGTGAACGGCCAGCTGCGTCACTACGTCCGCGTCTAGCTGCTTCTTCTGTCAACATGCAAAACGCATATTTATTCGTGAAGTGTATGTTTTTGATAACAATTTATATGGATTTGGTGTTTTTCCCGAAAGAGATAAGAAATCTTTTTATAAGTGTACATGAGTTCGCATATCCCCCCCCCCCCCCCATCAG
>LQRL01157160.1:17151-27762 GCA_001703475.1 Hydroides elegans
CAATATATTAAACTTCGTTATTTTTGATAATATTCATCTAATGTTGTACACGAGTGTTCATATTATATTGATCATTAACAATATGCCTACACGGGTATACATACATGTAAACAGTGTATATGGCAATTTTTTGCCCTAATAGCGGAAGAAAACCTAAACTATTATCTTGAAATTAATATTTGCGAGCTAAGCTAATTAAGATGTCATCTGACACGCATCCATTTTAAACATAATCAATGTTTATACCAAACAGTCATTTAAACTCATTTTTGCAAAATTACATTAAACGTCATACCTTGCTGTATTCATTCATATATAGCTTGTCTGAATATAGAATAACACGAACATTTAAATATTGTTTTCGTATGTTTCTATCCTTATTACAATCAGTATCCGCAAGCCATTCGTTGTGATAAACTTCTCATACATTTTTCTCAAAGCGGAGTAAACATATATTCTCAAGGATTCAAACACTTGATTGTTCGTTATACAAACTAGATATTCTTTTATTTATATCAATCTTATCCATTATGCTCCCATCAACTTGCAACTACGCGGGTAATATGATTTCGAAAAAAAAAACACATGCTCCTTTTATACAATGCTCACCGTCTACTAAACATTGGAAATACAGTCACATCATGCTGCATATTTGTAGCATCAACTGTTAACCTTAGCACCCGAAATGTCGCAATATTCTTTAACATGTTGTTCTACAATACCCTTGCGTATATCTATTCAATCCAATGAATCAATATATAAAAATGTAGATGCGGGAGTTGCATTGAATTTGAAAAATAAAAAATACCAACAAGTATTGTATTTTTTTTTATGTTATTAATTAAAAGTTGCCTAATAAAAATAAGAGTGTATTCGCTAGGGCAGACACAGTTAATTAGAGCTGATGCGATTAATTAGGGTGCCATTGGGGATGACCCGATAAGTTATTGAGGGAAAAATGTAAGATGTGATGTCGTGTACTGGCTAATGAGGGCGTCACGTTTATTGGAATGTCGTGTCACAACAAACATGTGGTTTGTACCTAGAAATATACACGTTTTTATCAATTATTGGATTGAAAACGACAACGAAGGGATATGTAGTTATATTTCACGACAAAATGTCTAAAGGCGCGTTTACCCAAAACAGGTCAGAAAATTTCTGTTACAAACAAAAAATTCGTTCCGAAATCATTCAGATGAAACTTAATAATACAGTATATCTTATTGGCAAACGTATTGCCGCACGATAACTCCTGCTTCTAGTCAAAGTGTTGTTTTAAAGGTTACCCTTAGTCGAGATTGCTTCGTAAAACACACATTTTTACTCTGCGACCTCCATAAACAGGGTTTTCATTAGCCCGCCGCGGCAAAATGAAAGAAACACCATAAATTGATTTGCGAGTCATCAAAGAATGAGAGAATCCCCTCGTTTTCCGAGTAATCTCATCGACACTAAGATGTGCTTGTGATCCTCTCTCGATATTCTCGAAAGCAGTTTGATTTGATCTAATTTGAGATGCAATGTGGTTCCTGAGAGGCGAAACATCAGGAATGAATTGCAATGGATTTTGACATGTAGATTTTGGACGTTCCATAATTTCAAGTCTAGCACAATTAAACTACAAGCCAATCCTTATGTATGAAAAATCGTAAATCCTGTAGAAAGGCAACGAATGCGTGATAAAGCGTTCCTTACATATAGACTCTAGATACAAGTATAAGTTGATAATTTGAGAAAATGGACCCGTTGTTCCATTAAGTGAATTTGATAAGAAAAGACATGCTTTGTCTTTGTTGGGGAAGGGGGAATTGGGTAGTGGAGTTGATTTGGTGCACTGAACTGCATTATAGCACTTTCCAGAATTTACCGACTAACATGTCTTCTGCTGGTTAGTTTCAGTTTCGTTAATTATTGATTGTCTCTGAAACCTAACAATCTGGAATCCGTTTGACGATTATCTCGTTCGTTTTATTGAAGGGCTAAGAAACATTGATTTCGATCATTATTCAATGAGTATCAGAAGGAGAGGAAAAGCGCTATGTCTTATATATAGAATATGTTTTTTATAACTCAAAAATGGTGAGAAATAATTGATTTCTATGTGACATGCGTCGCGGCGAACATCGTAAAACGTGTTTTTGACGTTTAGCTGCGAAAACCGTCTTAATCACATTACACAATAAAAGCGGTATAATATTAAGATAGCTCACATGCTCTCTTTCATGCACTGACATTTTAGCCGCGTAATCCCTTTAAAATTGAGTATAATACTTCGATCTGTTTATCGATGCATATGCTTACGCGCACCAATACTACGAGGCTAGAGCGTCGAAATCGGCTATCAGGTTGTCTTGACATGCACGAAAACTAGTTTTTTTATTGATGGAAAAATTCAGCTACGGATTTACCATAGGTTCACTTTACGTGATTTTTCTATCAATATCGTGGTTCGAAGTAACCAGCATTTGACAAACAGGTTTCTTTAACGATTGTCCCTAAGCTGGCACTTCCGGTTCCTTGGGACGGGTCATTCGCTAAACACTTTCATAAACTCCAGCGACCGCCGCAACTGGCTTGAAATGTTGAATATGCGACTAAGAGTCCAAATGTACCAATTACGTGTAAAAATTCTAGTAAAGATATTTCAAACATCCATAAAAATGCATCTTAGAGGGTTTGTTACTCGCTATTTCTGTTGTTCATTTTCATGAGTTCGCCGAATCGTCAATAGCAAATATAGAGTCGTAAAAACCTTATAAATGAACTCATAATATGTGCTGTTTGATTTGGTTCATATTTGATAAAAATCGACCAAATACTTATAAAGTTACAGATACATATCAGTAGAATATTCATTTGTGTTCCTGGCTTGTACAAATTTAACACCATTTAGCATAAATATTATTTGTTTGTTATACAATGTATGTATGTACATGTATGAATGTCGTGGGGCGCCCTTCGTGGGCCTCGATACTTAGTATTTTTTCAAATAGAATCTAATTAAAAATAGTAATTAATTATCTTTTTTAAATGTTTGTGGAGACAAATAAAGAAAACAAATTTCTTCAGATGAGACACTATTTGGCCTAACTTAGCCATACACAATGTTAGATTATTATTTGCACTCAAAGAATTGGTTGTATAAATATTGATTTTTTTATATGAAATGATAGGTATATGAGTTGTCTATTACATTATATATGTTCCTGGCTTAATCTTAAGAAATTGTTTACTACCTTTCAAAGACAACAATACAAATACACCTCTATCAATTAATATTTATACATTTATTATCCACAGGCTATAATCTGCAGCTTCTTGCCAGTAATTAAACGAGTCTATCTCAATAAACGGCTCTAAGGTGCATGAGTGAATCCAGGTCAAAAAGTCCCCGGACATAAAGTCCCCGGACATAAAGTCCCCAAATTGGTCAACATAGGACATAAAGTCTCCGGGTTAAAATATATTTTAGAAACATTTATTTTCATTTTTATTTAATGCATATTTGAAGTTATATAGTCTTAAATGATAGTTGATCGTGATATCAATAAAAAATGAGAAATTAACATTTTATTTGACATTTTGTCTGGGGACTTCATGTCCTATGTTGACCAATTTGGGGACTTTATGTCCGGGGACTTTATGTCCGGGGACTTTATGTCCGGGGACTTTTTGACCGGATACCTGCATGAGTAGTTAAAATGTTATTCCGTGAATAAAGATGTTTATTTAAGAGACATGACTGTCCCGAGTTCAGGCCCAATCCAAACTTATTTCCTTTCTACTGCCTGATATTGATTTATATACGTGTAGTAAACCCAATGCAAGACTATTCTTGTTGTAACTAAATCAACATTGCTTTACATTCAAATGAAAAAGATCATGACTCATGACAATTATGAGTAGTAGTTTATAATAACAATCTCGTTTGAGGAAATAGTTGTATTTTAAAGCTTTATTTACAGCCAGACAATAATTTTTTTTTGTCACTGTAGATACATACATGTATTTTGACAACAATCTTATACTAATAATGGATATTTAATAGCTTACACTGTGATTATAAAGTAAATTATTGTCACTATTTATAAGATGAAATCATTCCTATTTATCACCCAACTGCTCTGCGCGATGTGCTTTACCACCATATCAACAGCAGCGACACCGCCGAAGACTCCACGGGGGCTGAAAAACGTTCTTTTTATAATCTCCGATGACCTTCGCCCTGACCTTGGCGTATACGAAGGTGATTTCGCGGCCACATCCGTTCACCCGCGCATACACACTCCGAACATTGACGCGCTGGCAGCCAGGAGTCTGCTTATGAGAAGGGCTTATGTGCAATATCCGCTTTGTAACCCAAGTCGATCGTCTATGTTAACGGGACGCAGACCCGAGACCCTAGGGGTTTATGATTTAGAAACGCGTTTTCGTGAAACATCAAAGGCTATTTCTGTACCGCAGTATTTCAAGCAGCATGGATATTATTCGGCGGGATTTGGGAAAGTATATCATGATGGCATGAGGGATCCAGATAGCTGGTAAGTTAACAAGATCATTTAAATCATGTCAATCGTTTACCCTACTATGCATATCTTACAGTTGCTTATGCACCAAATTTATTTATTTTCAAAAACATTCATTAATATGGGAATATCTTATGAAGGTTCAATATTGTTCGGTGTTTATTGCACGAAGGGGTCAAATTGGATGCATCGAAGCCGATTTGACCCCTGAGTGCACTTAACACCTTACAATATTGAATCTGAATATTGTATTACATTTATTACATGGAATAACAAAGAAAATCGTTACTGAAAAAAAGTAATTAATTTTTGCCATGCCATAGTGGACGATAATATAATAGGTTTAATATATTGACAATCAGGGTGGATTATAAAATGTTACGCTTATAAATCATCTAGGATAAGTAAATAATATATGTGAAATCAATCATTTAAACATTAATTCATGTTTATATTGTTTTATTATGTCAATTTGATTTTGGAAGTGCAATCGGAAAATAGTCCGGATGCAATACACAGAACTATCGCATTTTAGGATGGAGCCTGGCCACACGGAAAGCTTTCTCAAGCTGTTCTGTCCTAACATCCGTGTTTTCAATGTAATCAGTCTTGGACATTCGTCCAAAAAGCTTCCCCGTGTGGTAAGGTCACTCCCAGAGGCACATGCAAAGAGAGCCAAATATATGTTTCAACCACAAAAATCATTTCTTTCTGTTTAAATAAAGCGAAAAAATATCAATATGAAATCACATCATGCACATATGCAAAATTGCTTTTTACATTAAATGATGGTTTCATTAAAGTACCGATGAATCATACAATATGGGCCTAGCTACACGTGGAAACCTTTTCCAGTTCACTAATAAACGTTTTTGCATGAAGAGTTGTACTTGGTCACATTACTCACATTCCATGAGACACACCCAAACATGTTGATAGATAATGAACAATTCATGACTGCCTTATTTTAATGCCTTTCAGGTCAACGAGAGCTTATAACCCTCCATATGATGAGCAATTCTACCCCAACGCCACAGATTATAGCTGGACCGCCGTTAACAAATCAGCCATTGCGCGGCACCCCTTGTGTGACCAACGCACCTTGGGTCGCGCCAAAGCCTTACTCCAAGAATTCGCGAAACCCCACGGTAAACATGCAGGACAACCGTTTTTCGTGGCCGTCGGATTCCGTAAACCACATGCAGCGCTTGTATTTCCTGAAGAATTCCTACAGTTTTATCCCAAGGAAGATATTCAACTTGCAGCTTTTCGGGATTTACCCAAGAATCTACCCCCTGTAGCTTGGAATCAGAGGTATATATATTCGACTACAGCTTGCTATGTGGCTTTTTATGCAATCGGTGTAAAATTGGAGAAATATAGTCAAATAAATACCCTAGTTAGTATATGACTCTATGTCAGTATATGACTCTATGTGCTTTAAACGTCGTAGCGATTACAGGTACATGTAGCTTGGTATGAATATGACTTTCCATTCATCTCCTAAATCCACTTATTTTGCTCAATTCACGGCCGATTGCTAAGCTCCTCGGATACAATATTTAACTAAAGCAGTATGCTTGTCATATGACTCATGAGACTGGTGGCTTTCAAGTGAAGTTGGGTACTTGACTTCTTAGGGTTCTTAGGTGGGGGATTAACTTTAGATGCTCCCATAGCTAAGCTGATTCGTCTAATGATAGTTCACCTTTACTTGAATTATTTCAGCCAGCATCAATCTCCAGCAACCTTTCAATGTCTCATCGTTTTCCTCACTTTACCGGAAATGTTTGTGTTTTTTGCTTGGAAATTTTGTGGATATTCTTCTTCTTACAGTTTATATGTTTCTATCAATATTGTATAGAATTCTGTATATGATCTATTTAGGATTTCCTGTTGTTCGAATAACATGTATATTGCATGATGAAGTCTAAATGACATGAAATGATCATGCAAATGCAACAAATTTTGAGAAAAATCCCATATTGCTTTTTCCAGATGTTCATTCTTTACGAAAAAAGACTTTCCCCACTACAACCTTAAAGGGCATCGATGTCCATTCAACAACACAATCGATGACTCAAAGGCTTTAGAAGTTCGACGGGCTTACTACAGGTAACCAATGAATTAATTATTATGCTCGACAACAAAATAAGTGTCCGGTCATTTAAGATTTATAATTTTACATTTTATAAAAAGTGGAACCAATTGGAACACGTTGGTTAGTTTCAGTAATGTTAATTATAGATGGTCTTGCATACCTAACTATCCGTTTGACGTTAATCTCGTTCGTTTTATCGAAGGGCTAAGAAACATTGATTTTGACAATCATTCAATGAGTATCGGAAGGAGAAGAAAAGCACTATGTTCTAAAAATAGTATAAGGTTTTCGTTACCCAAAACCGGTGAGAAAAAATCAGTTTCAATGCGACATGCGTCGCAGCACGCATCGTAAAATGTCTGAAAAACGTGTTTTGACGCTTCAACTGCGAAAACAGTCTTTATCACTTTACAAATTAAAAGCGGTATGATATAAAGATAGCTCACAGGCTCTTTACTCTGTTGATTGCACTTTGAATTCCATTTGCTCCATAGCCTAGCCGTAATTCTCGAATAAACTCGGTAAAGTTTGAAAGGGATAATTTAAGCTGGTTATATAGACGGGACGTTCGAATGCAAACTGTCATTGTAAATATTATCTTCAAGGGTGCGCAAAATAGAAAAGTTATACCGAAAGGCCGTTGCTGTCCTCGTTTACCATACATATGATGTCGCGAAATGCCTTGAAAAAACGCTCGATATGGGCGCGGTTTCGCGTAAACAATATTTTTTCAGTGAATACGCTTAAAATAGGCAGGAAAATTGTAATCTAGAGTTACGAGCTATGAGTAGTTGTTTAACTGTCATTTTAATCGCGTAATCACTCTAAAATTGAGTAAAATAGTTCGATCTGTATATCGAGGCGTACGCTTGCGTGCACTATTGTTGCGAGGCTAGGGCGTAGAAATTGGCCATCAGGCTGTCTAAGGCATGTACGAACATTTGTTTTTTCATTGATTGAAAAATTTGTTCTACGGATTTACCAACGGTTCACTTCATGTGGTTTTTCGATCAATCCCGTGCTTCGAAATAACCAAAAAATGAGCGAAACGTAATTTTTAAAAGTGTTATAAACCCATCCATGGAGCATTAGAAAACCAGTGAAGGCAGCATTTGACATATTCAAACTGTTGTTTAAACACATATTCTAAAGATGGCACTTCCGGTGCTTTGAGTCGGGCCATTCGCGAAGCACTTTTATTAACTCCAGCTACCGCCGCAACTGGCTTGAATTATTGCATATGCTACTAAAGAGTCCAAATGTACCAATTGCCTGCTAAAATTATGGCTAGATAATTCAAATATTCATGAAAATGCATCTTCGAGTTCGCCGAATCGTCAATAGCAAATATAGAGTGGTAAAAACTCATTAAATAAATTCACATTATTTGCTGTTTTATTTGGTACATAATTGATAAAAATCGATCAAATTCTTTTTAAGTTACAGCAGTTTGACCAACCGGACACTTCTTTTGTTGTCGAGTATATATATTTTTATATATTTTTAATATTTCTTATTATTTTGCATAGTTTAATAATAGCCATTTTGTTGCTGCCGTGCTTAAAATGGCAGATTAAGATACGTCACTCGCCAACTTAGTTCCTCGGCAAATGTGCTTCATAGTAATATATAGAATACGAATCAACATAAAATTAATTGAAGAAAACAACAACAACATCAAATACAATCAAAATAGGTTTTACATCAACTTGAATTTAAATGGTATTTTTGTGTGATGATATGTGATGTTCAGGATTGAATTCTGGCGCCTAAATAGATAAAAGAAGAAATATTACTAAATTGGCGATGGTGGTCCTTGCTGCCGATGAAAACAATGAGTGTAACCCATATACTTGACTTACTTGACTTATGGGCGTATTCCTCTCCGGAACCTCGCTCTCTCCCTGACTTCTCTGCGCCAGTCTAGCCTTTCGGACGCTCTGCGTTCTGCCGTCGCCAGGGGTAGGCCGTTGTTTTCTCGGATTTTGGTGCACCATTTCTTTGGCGGACGGCCTCGTGGTCTTGGGTTTGGGAAGTCGAGGTGGTACGCACGGGCCACGTAGTTGTCTATAGGTCTTCGGGCCACATGCCCAAACCATTTGAGCCTTTTTGTTTTGATAGTGTCTGTTATCGTTGTGTTCATTTGCAAGGCCGTTCTCACTGTTTCGTTTCTGACTGGGTCGCGCAGCTTCACACCGGGAATGGCTCGCAGACATCGCATTTCGAATGCCTCTAATTTTCTGCTATCTTCGGACTTAATGGTCCATGTCGCGGCGGCGTACGTTGCAATCGGAAGGATGAGCGCTTTGTTTAGTCTCACTTTCAGGGGCTTCCTTATTTCACGCTTTTGCCAGATTGGGATCTTCAGTCTACCGAATGCAGCTGAGGCTAGCGATATCCGTATTCACACATCATCGGAGGAATTCGGGACTACACTTCCGAGGAACACGAACTATTTGACATGCTTGATTTCGCTGCCGTTTAGTACTACGGCTTGGTCACTTGGGGATATGATCTTACATTTCGCGCCATTTATTGTCATGCCCCATTAATTGCACGCTGCGTCTAGCTGTTTGGTACTTCCTTTCAGCTTTTCAAAAATGGCAGACAGTAGGGTGGTATCGTCTTCATACCTTATATCGGTAGAGAAGGTGTCTGTTAGGGCTAGTGTTCGATCTAGTTCGCTCAGTTCTTTCATAACAAATTCTAGGAAGACGTTTAACAGTGTTTGGGATAGAAGACAGCCTTGTCTGATACCCACGTGAACTTCAAACCACTCAGTTAGCTGGCCATCTATCACAACTGCGCATTCCGTATTGTTATACAGTTCTTCTACTATTCGAACTATCTTTGGGCCTACGCTGATGGCTAGGATCATTTTCTATAACGCTTTCCTCCATATAGTGTCGAAGGCGGCTTTGAAATCTATACAGTGGAAGTGAAGGGGCACTTGGTGTTATTTTGCCTTTTCGATTATTTGTTGAACGATGAAGATGACATCGACCGTTCCTCGGCCTGGTCTGAAGCCGAACTGACTCTCTCCAGTAGCCTCTGTTTTTTCTGCATTCTGCTGAGGAGTACTCTACTAAAAACTTTGCCAGGGATGGAGAGTAGTGGTATTGCGCGATAGTTTGCGGGCGTTTGCTTGTCTCCTTTTTTTGTGTATCGGGGTAACCGTCATCTTCGCCCAGTCCTTTGGTGTTTTCTCAGTGTCATATACCGTGTTGAATATTTTACGCCACCATCGGGTCACCACCTGCCTTTAGCACCTCAGCGGTTATGACATCTATTCCTGGGGCTTTCCGGTTTTTCATTCTCGCGATTGCCTTTTTTATTTCCTGGGTTGTTATTTCCCCTTGGGTCTCAGCGTCCGATGGGGGAGGTGGGATATCTAGCATCGCTTCCGGTTCGTGTGGGAATTTGGTGTTAAGATGCGCTTCAAAGTGTTCTTGCCAGCACTTGAGGACTTCGTCTTTGTTTGCCATTTTTGTCATTTACAATACTGAAGGGTTTTTTTTCAGCACTTGAGGACTTCGTCTTTGTTTGCCATTTTTGTAATTTACAATACTGAAGGGTTTTTTTCCTTTCCCTTCTATTTCTCTAACATTTTTAAAGAGGTTATGGCTATTGTTCATTTTAAAGTCCATTTCTATTTCCTCTACTTTTTCTTGTATGTTGTTGTTTTTTTTTTGTCTTTTGACTGCTTTTTTCACTTCATGGTTCAGTTTTATATATTCTTCGTGCTTTGCCTCATCACCTGGGGAGTTTAGCATATCTCTCTAGCCTTGCGTCGTTGTGCACAGGCCTCTTCGATTTCTTTGGAAGGCCTCGGACTTGCTTCTTCCTCTTGTAGCCAACTACCTGCTCTGTAACTCTATTTGTATGCTGAACGAGGCTAAGTTTGAGATAATCAATGCCTATTTCCTGATATTCAGCGACCGCTAACCGAACATTTCGTCCAGTTTTGAAAAAAGTTGAGTA
>LQRL01157181.1:6015-27850 GCA_001703475.1 Hydroides elegans
CAGAACGGCAAATCTCATAGAAGAGACAAGCAGCACATTTTTGTGTAAGTTAAAGAATTTATTTCTTAATAACTTTTTCAAAAATTTTTGCAATGTGTTTTTCATTTAAAAACTTGAATGCCTAATATATGTTTCATTTTAATTTCATGTTGAATTCAATCTGATATTTAGAGAAGGGCTAGTGAATAATTAGCGAACATTATCAAATAAATTAATTTCTTACCTTTGACATCTCATATTTTATCTTTAACTATTTTGTCAGACATTGGTGACTTGACCTGTATGAACAGTGATGAAATCCGATGCGCATGTAAGTAGTTTTGCATTAAACATTCCTTTTGAATTCCAATTACCATTTTCTATGTTTACTCTGAAGCTTAGTGTTTTAGAGTAGATAATATAATTTATAGCTTCAGTTGTATTTGGGCTTCACTCTGTAACTTATATGGTGATTTCTAAGGAGCAACCTGTTAAAGTAAATTTCTTTCCATATTCTAGTTATTGAATATTCTAGTTATATTAAATATAAATAAAAAATAAATATACAAATAACACAACTGATTGTCCATGAATCTGGGAAAACTTATTTGAGATTTAAGGTCTGTTTAGAATGAAAGTTCTCAGCTTTTCTGAATCTGGATATCAATGAAAGGGCTATTATTTTGTTGATAAAATATCAAAGGTTAATATGTTTTCAATCATCTGTCAAAGTTTGATGTAGGTAGAAGAACCTAATGGTTGCTAAGAATTTCAATTGTGATAGACAATTATGTGGCAGGTTTTCTAAACTGCAGTTTTTGACTAAAACTTAATAATCCCCACAGCCATTAGTTATTTTGCAACCACATTTTCACAGTTGATACAAAAAATATTGAAATGCGATATTATAATATAACACAGAAAAATCGCTTATCCATGCCTAATTTTGTCAAGAAAGCCACTGTGATAAATTAGGTTTTTTACCCTTAACGCTACTATACATATTAATATCACTATAGCTGGAGTGATTTATTGTGGAACTATTATTGTCTCTTTGAAGAAGGTGCTACCCAATATAATTTGATAGTTGAGTGTTCGGTTTTATCTATACACATTTTGAATAGACGTAAAAATAAAAGTTTTCCTGTAAATAATAAAGGAATATATTCCGTCTATTCGATAAAAAGATTGCAATGGTTTGTATTCTTAATGAATAAGAATGAACATTTAAAAATATTAATTTTGATACAAATATCTAATCAAAGCTGAAACTCCAACCACACCACAAACCACAACCGTTGCCGCAACCACGGAACCATTCGGTGAGCAGTTAATTTGGTATTTTAGATGACTGAATAGTTTTTATAATGTGTAATATCTAATTTACTATTTCTGTGTAAATGAATTTCATTATCTTTAAATAATGATATATCAATGAATCAACCTCTCATCAGATAACACTTGTAGCTTTTCTATTTATGAATTTTCAAAAAAAACTAATTCTCAATGGTGATTACCCTTTCATGTCAATGTAGCCTGTGAAAGTCGCCCTCCGCTCCCGACGGTGCCAGTGCAGTCATGTAACGCAGGATTCGGTGGAACATGCTCCTCCTTTGACTTGGGGAATGAATCAGGTACAAATTATATTCAAAGTTATTTTGCTGTTAGGAATATGCTAAAATAGCGAAACACTTAATGTTATTTACATATTAATAAATTAAATATGGATGGCATATACCACCCACCAATCATATATCTGGTCTTTCATATCTTCAAGTGTTTTTTGTATAACTTAAACAGTATAAAAATGCCATGTATTTGCAGGCTTCCTCGTAGATCTAGTGAGAATTGATCCAAATGGCGACATTGAAGTGGTTTGGCAAGGCGATGCGGATGGTCCGAATAGCATAATCACGACAAATGCGCTTGCCCTGATGCCCCAATCCAGGTTATACGCACGCATTCAAGGCAGCGAGAACCCTGAGATCTTCTTGCCATTCAATGACTTTCGACATGATGGACCCGTTTGTTTCATTGATCTAGAATTGGGATGGCGGTATTTTCAAATCCTTTAGAACAAAACAATAATGATAACTTTATAGGGTCAATTTGGTGGCAAAATAAAAAAAAAATATTGAGATAAAATTCATTTACAAAAGTTATTCATTCATACCCAAACCAATTTAGGCTATAAGTAAAGTGTCTAACAACAGGAAAGCTCTATTGTTTGTCAATGCATTCGTTGTATTTCAATACGATCATTGTGTTTACAAAGACAAGAAGAATTTCTATTAAACCTACATTGTTTGTTTGGCAGCAATTTAATTTGTGAGCACGCCATTATATACATTTTAAAAACAATGTATGAATATATATATGGAAAAAAAGTTAATACTGTTTATCGTTGCACAAGTATCCTTTCCAGTTAACACATTCGTCAATCATGTTATCGGGTGAAACTCATGACCGTCTATAATGATGAAGTCATATTTTGTGACATCGCAAAAGCTACTGATTCGCTAAAATTATATCATTTTACCTCATGTTTAAGTCATATTTTCTAATTATGCATTACATCTTTAGCAATTATAATATAGTAAAAGTTGATGTCATATTTTTTATCTAAAGTAAAATACGTCACGTGTTATCATTAAAGCTAATGTCACTGTTAATATGAATCGTTACCTTGGCATTAAGTCATAATTTCAGTAGCAGATTGTGAGGCTAAAATATGTGTTTTTTTCATTTGAACGTTGTTTCTAAAAGTTCATGTTGTATAAAGGTTTTACATATGTGCTTACAGATATTGACTTTGTGCTCATGTACGTGTAAATATTCACTGCTCCCATTTATGGATCTAAATGTTTATATTTGCTTATTAAAATCTGCGCTGATTCGGTTTAATGTTTTGAATTCTTCAATGTGCGACGATTGTGTTGTTAGATACATGAATGTTGTAATGTTAAACGAAGGATTCTATTCAATTATTTTATTTCATTTATCTAATGAATTTTGTTTATTGTAACATAAAATAGCGAAAATATTACATATATATTTACTGATAGATTCTTTAATACAAAAGGTAATAACAAATAATTTTTGAAAGAAATTATTGGGTTGTTTAAAATCAGATGTACCTAAATATGTATATTTTGTTACCGATTACACGTTACTCCAAGCCAGAATATATATACATAGATGCCATATAAAAAGAAAATGTGTATTTTAACAATTTCTATGAATCTTAACAAAAATATAGAAATAGAACGTAGCTTTTTCAATGTAAATAACAAAAAATACAGAGAGTTTGGAATACTGATTAAACGGTTATAATGTCATAAAGCAATTTCTGTAAAGCAACAGAAACAGTGTCGTGTGCGTATGATGCTTGAAATATAATATGTGTATACAGATCTTAGATGGCAGCAGCCAAAAAAAAATACACTCTTCTCTTTCAGGAAAAAAATCGCAAAGATTGTAAGATTGATATTGCAATGTACGTAACAATTATTCACATTTTATGAGTGGATATTGCAATGTATTGATGATATATGTTTTGAGTGAATAAAAAAAAACAAATATCAATTTGGACCTCATGTCCCCATGCAATAAACGCAAATGTATATATTGTATGTTTTATGTGTTTCAGATGATTAAAATGCACTTATATAGGATAAATACTGGTTAAATAATATGAAATGTCATATGCGTCATATGATTTTCTAAAATTTTGAAATTGCCAGTAATACAGTACTCACTCGATGGGGTCATAGAAAATATTTTCAAAATTCATTGAGCATTTGATTACATATTATCTAAATGCTCAGTCAAATTGTTTTTTTTTCATGTGTACTAGTTAATTGAATATTGTATGTAACGTGAATTTATCGTTATATACTGGTATTTTAATTCCATATTTTATTGTTATATGCTTCTCAGTGAATTTCAGCACCATGTCCGTTACTATTTTTTCATAAACTATGCCTTAACTATAAATTTACGCAAGTCTATTATTGCTTATTTATACCGATATATGTCATATATTCGATATTTTGTGCTATAGAACTAAACAACAAAACACGATATGTATGTTTGAAAATGTTATTCATAACATTTCTTCAAATATGATTGTAACGGTAACAGATCATAATAGTAATAATTTCATTTAGATATTTGTGTTACATACTGGTCATATGTATTGTCATAGTTTATATTCTGTTAAGTAATGTAACGTTTATATCCGTCTTAACTTAAACAGTATAAAAATGCCATGTATTTGCAGGCTTCCTCGTAGACCTAGTGAGAATCGATCCAAATGGCGACATTGAAGTGGTTTGGCAAGGCGATGCAAATGGTCGGAATAGCATAATCACGACGCATGCGCTTGCCCTGATGCCCCAATCGAGATTATACGCACGCATTCAAGGTAGCGAGAACCCTGAGATCTTCTTGTCATTCAATGACTTTCGAAATGATGGTCCCGTTTGTTTCATTGATCTAGAATTGGGATGGCGGTATTTTCAAATCCTTTAGAACAAAACAATAATGATAAATTCACAGGGTGACTTTGGTGGCAAAACACATATTTTTGGATGATATTTATTTACAAAATCAATTCACTCAGTTCAATTACCAAACTTATTGATAGTATGTCTGACCACCGGAAAGTTTCATGCTCTCCTAACGCATCCTGTTGTCAATGTATTCCTTGTACTCTAAAAACGCTCATTGTGTTTCCAAAAAAAAATATAAGTCTATCAATTTTTCATAAAGTCTGCATTGTCTGTTTGGATAACATATCATATGTGACCAGGCTCCTAAAATTATCTTCCCAAGTTAACACATTCGTCAATCATGATATCGGGTTATATTCATGACCGACTAAAAATGCTAAGGGTTCACTAAAATTATATCATTTTCTTATTGTGTGTGAAGTTCTATAGTGTTGCACGGTTAAAAATATCGAATAAATGTTCATTTTTCTAAGAAACAACGAAACCATATAAAATTATTTTAAGATGTATTTTTACAAATAACAAAGTTGCAAAACATAGTTTTATTTCAATTTTTACCTTATAATTCTTTAGGAAATCGGTGTTTTCTCATGAAATTGAGCATACATTTTTTTTACACAAAGGCTGAAAAACCCAATTGGACAGAAATCATTTATATATGGCCCCGAAAAACTTGCCCCTCCTACTCACGTGTCTGATCACGAATGTTATGATTGTGGTATGAGTGACATTTTTAAACATGACACATTTTATACTTTTGTTAGAGAACATACCAAACAAAACAATAGGATATCTATTTATTTAAAAACATGTATACTTTGATATATGAATAGACTTCTATTTAGGTATATTCAGTGTAATCGGTCAGTCAAGTTTAATCAATGTTTTTTGAGGATTCATTAGAGGCGCTTTCTGCACTCGAAAATGATATTAAACTGATAATAGAATTCTATGATATAGGAAATTATTGCTCAAAAACATATGATGGGCCAAGCATGGAAAAGGCTAGCGTTTTATACCATTCATGAGTAAATTTGAGTGTTTTTATATCGTGCATTATGAATTCAACCTTTAAAAAATAACGGATGGGCCTCACTATCTATCATTTTAAGGATAATTCACTTTTTCCAACATAGAACCCTTTCCAAATAAAGACTGTTTATAAACGATTCAAATTATTGAAATGTATATATATAAAAAGCTTCATAATTTCAAAGTATATTTTTATGTAGCCAGACCCTATTTTTCAAGTTCATGGTAGAGTATTTGAAAAGTCTAAACTATATGTTTGGCGGATGTATATATAGAATATTATGACGTTTTTTGTTGTGAGCAGAATATATGTGTTTGTTTTTTACCCCTTGATATTATTGAAAAGGTATGTGCAAGCTTCCGTTAAGTTATATTTGCACGTTTTGTAAAACGATATTTTTGATTCATCAACCTTCAAACATATACATGATACTTGCAAAACCATATGGCCTAAATCGTATTTGATAATACCTTTTAGAATATAAACGTTTCTTGAATCAAGTGATATACTGCAATACCATAAACATGTTGAATTACTTTTAAACAAAGTTGTATGCATCCCATATCATGTAAAAAGCGTTAAGCGCATGTTTGTTTGTTATTGACAGCAAGATGTTAGGGACCGTTTGTGGCGTATTTTATCAGAATTAAGGAATCATCAAAATTTTCTAAGACTCGGGGATTTTTTCTTAATAAATACCAATTTCACTATTTCCCCAGTATTCTAGTATTTTGCCATCGATAACAAAGAGTGAGTTATATAATATTAACATAATTTGAAAATATACAAATAAAATGCTAAAATGCAGTAATCGCTTACATAATGCCGTGCAACACTATAGTAAATAAAATTAAGTGAAGGGTTGATGATATGTTTTAACTTTAATTGAAATATCGTTAAGATAGGTTTTTATAATGTCTTGTTATATCATAAATGTTGAGGTCGGCGTTACTCTGAATCGTTACCTTATCACTAAGTCATCATTTCTGAAGTCGCAGGTTGTGATGTTATAATATGTTTGCCATTATGCACCAAAACGTAACTGAATTTTGCATTGTTAGAAGGGGTTGCTATTGGTGAATTATTTCATTTACCTAATGAATACAGTTTATTTCAACCTTAAAAACGAATATATTAAATATATATTTATACAGAAGGGTACAACAAATCTCTTAAGCAATTCTAATTTGGACCTCATGTCATCATACAAAGAATGCATGCATATACATTTCATATATTTTTGGATGGTCCCGATATGTTAATACATATATGCGCTCATATAGAATACATTTCGGTAAAGTAATATAAAATGTCATATGCGTCGTATGATTTTTTAAAATTGTGTAATTGTCTGTAATACAGTAGTTGCTCCAAAGGGTAATAGAAAAAATGTCTAAATTTATTTAGCATTTGATGTACATATTATCTTTTTTTCGTAACATATGTTAGTCGATAATTTCATTCGGTTATTGGTATTGCATATTTGTCTTATGTATATTGCCATAGTTTATATTCTGTTAAGTTGTGTAAAATCCATATTCGTCTTCCGGTGTGAAGCAGTCGACACATACTTTTACTTTTTTCTGTTTAAGTTTCAATATCTCTTTTCTTTACCGTTATATCTTTATTTTTATTGTGTTGACTGAAATCCGGTTTGGAATTAACTTCCTTTATATTAAAGCTACATCCTACCATTAACATCCGTTTGCCCATAAATGACCCGAATTATATAATCCATTTCCACTTCCTAAGGTATAAGTTCTTGTCTCTAAACTTACACGACCAGTCTTTTTCTAAAGATAATTTCAGGTGAGTTTTGTCACTTGAAATTATGGCACATGATTAAGTGCTAACAAAACAATATCCCATGGCTGATGCGTTTTATATAGTGAAGAACAGTGGTGATATAACTAATAACACACTGACGTCACTGTCTGCAGTGTGTTATTTTCATGTAACGGCCACTGTCCACTGTTAGACCTATAAATGATGGCTATTTCTAAAGCAAGAGAGCCCTTCGATATATAAGATAACTAACACTTTCTCGCCGATATGAAAAATATCTCTCGGCTTCGCCTCGAGATATTTTCCATATCGGCTCGAAAGTGTTAGTTATCCTATATTTAGCAAGTCTTTTCTATTAAGGAGTTTCTTATAAATTTATAATGAATAGATCTAAAGGGCAAATATTTTAAATTGACTGTTTTTGGTCTTTTCCCGATATCTCGAGTCTTGTGTTTCAGGGCATTTCGTCATTAGGCCAATAGAACCTTGACATCAGACGGCATTTTTTGATAGAATTTATAGGTATACTTGATTTTAAATAAAAGAGAAATCGTTGACTTTTGTTAATTTCCTTAGAAAAAGTTGATATTTTGAATAGGATTGTCTGGTGTCGCTGAATATAAATACTGCACAGCTGCCAAGACATATGATCAACAAGTACCTTCAATATTATTTGGCAATATCCTTTTTAATGACAACATAGAATTCTTGTTTATAGATAGTAGACTTATATGTGCATTGTTTCTGTAGAATTCTATGAATGCCTGTCATATGTCATGATAAGCACCGGTAACGTGTTTGAGAGATTTCAGGTATTTTTCAATGTGTCGGGTATTTTGCAATTAAACAAGGGAACCCACTGTGCATTAAGTAAAAAAGTGTCAGTGCCAGAAACAAATAGTCAATTTAAAATTATTTAGACTATATGTGACTATTCATTGTCGTCGAATAAAATATAATATAAATTATTAATATTGGTAATGAATTTTTAAGGGTATCATTGTTGATTCTGAACTATTTTGAATATATGATAGTATGATATAAAACTTATTTTATAATTGGTTATTAAAATATGAATAAAGTTTAGTTAACAAAAAATATGTTAAAATAGTACATAATAGATTTGCGCTCTATAATCTATTATTTGATAATATATATGTTCATTTTATATGTTTATTTATACGCCTCTTAAATGCGTAGGATTCTGTCAATGTTTTAAAAATTTTATTTCAATATCCAATCGTATTTTGGCTAACTATTTGGTGAAATCTAAAAACATATTAACTTTTCTATGATTATGCCTATCACACTCTTTTGTTCATGGGGGCGTATTTTTGCGCATGGTTTTTGCAGAATATATAAACCGAGCGCGCCGCCCGAGCAAGGGACACGGATTTAAAATTATAAATTAATTATTTTTAGATATCAATCTAAATCCAATCTTGATTAATTGTGAAATTGTCTGCATCTTAGGAAATAAAACAAGTCTATTACGCTTTTAGAACAATTTAGCTGTTTTGATTATGCCTATCACACTCTTTTGTTCATGTGGGCGTATTTTTGCGCATGGTTTTTGCAGAATATATAAACCGAGCGCGCCGCCCGAGAAAGGGACACGGATTTAAAATTATAAATTGATTATTTTTAGATATCAATCTAAATCCAATCTTGATTAATTGTGAAATTGTCAGCATCTTAGGAAATAAAACAAGTCTATTACGCTTTTAGAACAATTTAGCTGTTTTATTTCATAGAAAAAAAGTAGATACCGAAACAAAAGCTAATTTTTCGATCTACATGTCACAAATATATAATATTAGCGGAATCTTTAGATCCAAAAAATATGTTATATCGAGTTTTTTCATATAACAAACTAAACATATATATTTAATGGAAATATGTCTATGATTCAACGGTAGGTTCAAAAACCCCATGTTCGAGTTAGCATTCCCACTCGGCAAGGGTCGTCCATAGTACGTCTTATTCGGACGTGACGTCGAGAGGACGACCTAATTTGGGCCTATATGTAAGTTTTTTCGGACGTCCTTTCACGTCCCGACGTCCGTATAATAATAATTATAATAATATGAAGATTTATATAGCGCTTAACAAAACAATTGCTTTAAGAGCTTAACAATGTTATACGCGACCTTAGCCTTAAACCTAACGATAGTATAGCTAAAACTATAAGAGGGTTAACTACACGAAAAAAAAGTTATTTAAAAGACGAAAACATTATACCATGAAGATATGACATTAAAACGAGACTAGAACAAGAAATTGCGTAAAATGCAAAGACGCACAGTAGACTAAACGAGCTGAGAACTAATAGCTATAACAGGTTGGTATAGGCGCTTCTAAAATAGAAAATTTTAAGATTCTTTTTGAATACTGATAACGATTGAGCATTTTTCACAGTCACCGGTAGAGCGTTCCAAATCTTAGGAGCTGATACACTAAATGATCGGTCTCCTGCGGATTTTAGGTTTGTTCTGGGTACACATAGAGTCATGCCCTGAGCAGATCTACGTGTTCGGGATGACTTTTGAATCACAAGTAAGGTCCGGAGGTACACTGGAATGTTTGTTGAGAGTACTTTAAAGTGATGGTGGCTATCTTATATTGGATCCGGTATCTGATTGGTAGCCAATGGAGACTTGCTAGTCATGGTGTTATGTGTTCGTGTTTTTTGATACCGAGAATCAGTCTGGCGGCCGCATTTTGAAAACGTTGCAGTTTATCCAGTAGATGCTGGCTTATACCATAGAGTAGACTGTTTCCGTAATCTAGGTGGGAGATAATAACTGCGTGAACCAGAGTTTCAGCTACGTCTTGGTTTGATATATATCCGGAAAGAGCGAATTTCACGCAGTTTTCCGTAGCACACACGGACGACGTGTTGAACGTGTTCATTTATTTTAATCTCAGCATCCATGTAGATGCCGAGGCTTCTCACACAGGCACGTGCTTGTATTACTTCTCCCTCTTTAGTTATGCAATCATATTCCATCTTAGCAAGCTGTTGTCGTGTACCGAGGATCATAAACACGGTTTTCTCTGAGTTCAGCTTTAGACGATTGTAAGCCATCCAGTTCGATACTTTCAAGATGCAGTTTTCTATTATAGTCTTTGCTTGAAACTGGGAGGGCTTGGAGTTAGGGTCGAGTGATGTGCGGAGCTGATTAACGTCTGCAAACATGTGGTATAATATGCAACATATTGTTATGAATAATCCGAGCGGTCCGGTATATTTCGTGTATCCCCAGGGACCAGTCCCGGACCCCTGGGGCATACCCGTGGAAAGTTGTTGCGCGTTCGAGACGGAGTCTCTTATATTCACTGACTGCGAGCGGTCCTTGAAGTTTGATGCAAACCACTGCAAGGCGACACCAGAAATTCCGTAATTTGGTTATCGTTATCCGGTTATCCATGGTTATCCATGTTTGAAAGGATGCAGTTCGATACTTGTAAAAGGGCAGTATCACAGCTGTGATTTTTCCTGTATGCCGACTGGTAGGGTTCATCTAAATCGTATTCTGAACAGTATGCAGTGAGTTTTTCTATGACAATTCGCTCGATGACTTTCGATAAAAAGGGTAGATTCGAGATAGGCCTGAAGTTTTGAATTAGGTGATTTTCGGTTTTTTTTCGGCATTGGCGTTACTATTGCTTGTTTGAACGCTTTAGGCATAGTTCCAGTTGTAAGTGATCTGTTGACTATTGCCGTTAATATAGGTGAGCCGTATCCAGGCTTTTCTTCAACAAAAACGTTGGAACAGGGTCCAGGGCACATGATTTTGACGGTGAGCAAAGTATGCGTTTTCGTAGCTCCTCAGGCGTTATGAGAGGGAATTCAAAGAATCGACTATCCTTCAGCCGTTTTGGCAGTGTGAAATGCTCGGAGATGTTCTGATTGGGAAATTGTGCGTTAATTTATTTCAATTTTTGATTTGAAAAAAATCAGAAAACTGATTTGCGAGGGTTTCGACGTCTTCAGACTCAGGGTAAATGGGGGTTGATGGCTTTATTTGAAAAACGCAGTCTTTTTTTGTTCGATCAGATCATTGACATGATTTCTTTGATTTCAGTAATTATCAATCGAGATAGAGTCACGATCTTTGAGCATTTTCTTTCGAGCTTTCGGCGACGTTTTCTTTCGATAATAACTTCTTCATCAACCCAGGGCTTAATTTTTGAGTTTTAATGCGTTTTTCACATAGCGGGGCCACCTTATCTAAAACACCTTGCATTGTAGATGAATAGACATCTACCAGAGAATCCAGATCATGTTCGGTATAATCTACACTATTGAGTGCACCTAGATGATTCTCGAACTCATTCATATCTATCTGTTTGAGTTTACAAAATTTTTGAGACATCTGTTTGTTATTATCGTGTTTTAGTTTGTACTTGAATTTCACATCAAGATGATCGGAAGAAAAGCTCACCAGTTTTGGGCGTATCCAATATGAAATTGTCATCCGAGCGCGTAATCACTAGATCTATGATGTGTCCCGAGAGGCGCGTTGGTAAGTCGGAGTGCTGAACGAGACTAAAATCCCCTAAGAGACTGCAAAATTTGGTAGAAGATGAATCCGATTTCTCTTCCATGTGAAGGTTAAAATCACCGCATATCATCAGACGATCTTTCGTGAGAGTGTAGGTTTCTAGCAGCGCTGTAAAATTACTGAAGAAATTCTCTGAAGCGTGGTCCGGGGGTCTGTATACAGCGATTGCAGTTAAATATTCATCCTGTGATTTTATTCGGACGGTCGCATGCTCGAAGGTATGGTATTTCGAGTCTTGGATAGGTTGAGCACGGAGAGACTTTGTAGTAATGATCCCTACTCCGCCTCCGGTTTTGCCGATGCGAGGAAAGTGGTGGGTAGTGTGGGTACGATGGGTGAGTCGGTCGCAAGTAAAATGATTGTGTTCAGATATCCAGGTTTCACATAAAAACACAATATCAGATTCATTTTTGATAATGTAATCTGCTATTTTATCCACTTTAATGAAGGCCGATTGAGCATTTAAAACACTTACGTTTACGCACTTTTGTGATTGTTGTAATTTTACTTGAATGTTGTTTTTTTCTATCATGACATATCGCTTGTTTTGATTTTGCATTATAAGCATTGGTTGCGTCCGAGATTTTGACCTCGATTCGACTGAAGTCGCTAATGTTAGCTATTGGCACATTAACCAGGTTTGAACAATCTAGGCCTTTCAGTACTTCTTGCCTTGAGCAACTTCTATTTGATAGAATCACATTAATCCTTCTTATTCGACCCCCTCGTTTGCCACGAGCGGTAGATAGACACATATTTGGCAAAATTAATCCGATTAACAAGTATACTAAAACACGTAGCATATTTGTCAAAACAGTTTTTAAATCATCCGTTTTTACATATAAACTGTTTTTACGAAACTCAAAATATTGATTTAATTGTAATCCTAAGGTTAATATATTTTTATCAATACTTAATTCAATCTAAAACTCTAATTAGTTCCTCAAATAATTTCAAAAAATCAAGAGTTACATTAAACACGTTTGCAGCCTTGAACGGCGCATACAGTGTTAGGACGTTTCTCGTACGTCCGATTTGGATGCAATGTCGATACGACGTCTTTTCAACGTCCGCGACGTCTTGCCGAGTGGGTTCCGACAGCATCACTATTCCTCTTGCCGTTGAAAGCATATGTTGGCATACCTTCTTTTCACTGTCGAATGTTTTCCCTTAATAAGGCCTCATGATAGTTTGTATCAACGGAAACGCCTAGTCGGCAACGATGACATATGGAGCAGACCGTAAGTCAGGCGAATCAGGCAGATCCCTTTGGAAGTGTACGGGTAACAAAATATGCAAAGTAATGACTATGCCACAATTGCAATTGCGCCGAAATATTTAATCAATATTTATTGTTTAGTTAATGAATTTTGTTTTGGTCGATTTTAAGCATATAACCGGAAATAGAAACGAGACGTTGATGTAATTAATCAGAGGGAACCAGAACAGACATTGATTAAACAAACAGTATTTTGTATGAATTTTATTTTATAAACCAGAATTTCACCCGCGCTACGTAAACTTTAACGATTGGATCACAATTAATGATAAGATGTTAACAAATTACCGGTTTTTAATAGCTATCATGATTTATTTCATGTCAATTAACGCAGGTCTTCGCAGATTATCAAAACGGGTGTTAAGGATAGCTCTATGAATTAATCCGTGATTAATACGCGTAAACTTAATAGTAGTTAAAGATGACACATGACAAAAATGGTCATGTAAATCTATGTATCGTATTTTATGAAAATATTAACATATTTGGCTGTTTCAATTTATTTTGATATACCGGTAAGTGGTAGTGGTGGTCCGGCTACCAACTCGGAACTGTGTAAATCAATATATACGCATGAAATAATATTAGAAGGTAATGACGAACCGCTTTCTACCAACTGTCAAAACTCTCAGTTATATGTATACATCATATGATATTAACGTGGGATAAAGGTTTACAAGGAATCATAATTAGCAATAACTCAATCATATTTTTAAACCCAACATTGTCAAGTCATAATTTTCAAAAAGAGAAAATTGATTTTATACCATAATGGCAGGAAGCACCGATTTATAATGAGGATGTGGTTCAAATGCGTAACTGGTTGACAAAATTTATCGTAATACCATTACCTTTTGTTTGAAACAGGAAGAATAATATATATGATACAATAGTACATTATGAATTTACAATAAGTGTATAGCAGTGGTAGTTAAGATTTTTATCATTATCATTTATAATAATAATTAATAATTAGTGGGGCCATTAAAAATATCGATAATCGTTCTAAGGGAGCAAACATCCAATTAATGTGTTACCTCTGCTAACAGGTTGGCGGTTCAGCAAACACCCAGTTATGACAAATTACAAAACAGTTTTTGTTTAAAAAGGGAAATCTTAATATCTTAATCGAAGCCTAAGAGCTTTTCCATTTAAACATTTACTATAAAACATTGCATTTCTTTGCGCTTTAGCTATAGGTGCCTAACGGTGGTATGTGTTGTTCATTCCAAATTAATTGCTTATTTAAAGTTGACGTTATGCGAGTCTATGTGTTCCCTGTCAATAAGCATCAACCCACTCGGCAAGACGTCCACGGAGGTTTTCCGGACGTCCTTATTCGTCGCGGACGTTGAAAAGACGTTGCATCGACGTCGCATCCGAATCGGACGCACACGTTACGATCTACGGACGCCGGGACGGACGTAAAACTTTCATACGGGCCCAAAGTAGGTTGTCTCTCAACGTCAGGTCTGAATGCGACGTACTATGGACGAAACTTGCCGAGTGGGTAAAAAGGCAGTCAATAGGTGATTAAAACTTTCCTTTACCTCTCCTGCATAGTCTTCTGTTAAAGCGTTCTAGAAGCATCTGGAGAAAATATATGTAAACGTTGAATTCAATATAGTAGAATGATATATTCAATGCAAAACACAATAATAATTATTTTATTGGATCCTCATAGGAGGATGTTTGGGTATTCTTACTAAAATATGACTTTACGTTTATAAACTACTAAATAGTATTTGGAATTTAAATGTAAGAATAACATTATATTTTTATTAGAAAATGTATATTAAGGAATTATACATCAACGTCCTAACTTACCTAGTAGCTATTTCAGCACATGGATTTGATAAGATAGCATTTATAGAATCGTCCGGTTACAGATTAACTCTGAATACAATCGAAACTCGTCTTGTACCTAATAAAATTCAATGCGTGCGTGCCTGCAAAAAAACCACGAATTGTACATCTATCAATTATGAAGAAGTAGAAAACATGATTAAATGCGAACTCAATTCGGAATCTACCGACGTGACAGAGCATCTAATCAATGACGGAACTAGCACATTTTTGGGTAGGTTAATTATTTTGTTTATTGTATATCTATTTATTGTATATTGTATATCTATTTATTTATAACTTCAAATGACAAAGGCAGAATATCTTAGTAAACTGATGAAAACGTTATTTGATATGCGACATTACAAAGCTAGCATTATCCCATTGTGGATATTATTATACAATGCATATAAAACTATGAAAAATATAGGGAAATTAATCCATCATATGTTTGATTTCTGATAGAATAATATCATAGATGTACAAAAATCCCACCTAACGTCTATTTCCGTTAAAACAAATCACGCAATCTATTTAAAGGAAATTGATTACAGGCTTATAAGCAAACAATTAATTGAACAAGACAAAGGGTTCATACCGTCCATTCATTTTTTCGACATGATGCTTGGTCCTAAAACGTTTTTTAATATCAATGTCTTGGTATATGCAAAAAAAAGCAAAATCCTTTTATATTTTATGTTAAATGCATAAAGAAAAAAAAACGAAAAAGCTATTCCTTTTTGCTTCTTTGAGCATGTGTACATGCCACAAAAACGGAGTAGCGCCACCGTCGCCAACACGCGGGAATCATGTGGTGTTTGTTTCTATCGCAATTGTTATTTATAGAAATTTCCATCATATATTTGTGTATAAGGAGTAATTGATTATTTATGATTTAATCAAAACAAACAATGCTACGTGGTATAAACACCTGAGCGACAGTGGCGCCAGCCATTTTTCTTTCGTAATGTTCATGCACACAAAAAGATAAAAGATGAAAGGAATAAGGGAAACCTTTTTGTGCATTCGTAAAAAATAATTTAAAAAATCGCTCAGTAGCAAATGCTTTTTATAATACATGTACGGAGTTTTCTGCGCAGTATTATTTGATATAAAAGTTTCACATATCCATTAAAAGTAACTCAGTTATTTGTATTTGAACAGTAAAATGGTGTTTTTGCTACAGAGTTAACTGAGCTAGTTGAACAATATAGAATATTGAGGTTTATAGCAAATAATAACACACATTTTTAAACTCAAACATTAGCTGAAGTAACAACGAGACAGTACATGCCTAATTCTGCTACCGCCACTGTAGAGCCTGGTAGGTTAATTTATATATAAATATATCAAATTGGTAATCACAATATTTCATTTATAGTCACGCATATAATTTTATCTTGTGAGTATATAGATTTATGTTAAATAATGTGATTAAACATGTATAGAATATTTCAAATGTACTAAGGTACGTAAAAAGTGTAAAATGTTTAATCTTAATGAATAAATTTATAAATATCCTCAGCCATATATTATCTGTTTATGACTATATCAATAATAGATTATAAAAACCAAATATGAAATATTTACACAACACATTTTGGAGTGTCAACAGACAGCACCAACAAAAAACAGTTTAATTAACGATGGAGCAAATGTTAAGCCCCATGACATAGCTATATTAAACACGTTGACAAAACCATATATATTTACATGATCTTTGTCTTTGTTTTTGTTTTAGAAGGTTATGAATATGACGCATTCTATTCACAGAAAGGAATTTGTAATAACTATTTCCTGTCATATATTTATTTTCTATGATAACTATTGCAGTTTGTGTACTTCTTCATCCATCTCAAATTGCTGTGGATTATTATGTCTGGTTCCCAGTTGATATATACAATGATTCAGGTAATTTCGTAGTTTAAAAATGCAGTTTGACTTTTGCATAGTTAATACACGAAACTTAAAGCAATTATATTGGTTTATATACAGTTAAAACCAATTTCAATTTAACTATCCTAAGTTAAATCTTGCGTTTGCGTATGCGTTTATGAGTATCGATCTTTTTAGATATTCGTATCAAAATCATTTATTCGTATCAAACATGTTTATTCATATCAAATTTGTTTATTTATTTATTCTTATCAAATTTTCCGTTTATTCATATTAAATTCTTTGTTTATTCGTATCAAAATATTCAAAATATTCAGTTGTTCAATTAAAATTGGTTTTAACTGTAATGGCTTTTTGCAAAATATATAGATGGCGATTTTATAATTATGTCACGATATATGCACATTTAATCCCCAACCCCAAACAAAACTACAGTTTACAGTTGAATCCTATCATGCAAAATGTTATAACAAAAATTCTTAATTTGAGTATGCAATATACATTTTTTTACATTTTATTTGCTTTACACCAATAGTTGCTACTTCTGCGAATTTTTAGTATTTTGTCATTGGACTTAAAACTCGTAAACCGAGAGTAGTTATGTTTGTAGTTATATGCCCAAATCTAAAAAAAAATGAAATAACATGTGGAAATACTTGAAACGAAATGTCTCCTTTATGGTCTTGTTTAAATGCAAATGTGACCTGGGCCCATATGCACAAAAATCTAAGATTGCTTACCAACGAAGTCTGAGCAAGGAACCAACGTTTTACTAAGATTATTATATCGCATGGCTGGTGCGTGTTTATAGTGAAGAACAGTGGTGATATTTCTAATAACACACTTTCATCACTGTCTGCAGTGTGTTTTTTTCATGTAACGGCCATTGTTTGGTCTGGTAAATTTGGTCTATTTGAGTTCTCAAACTAATGTAAAGCAACTATCACGTGTTTCAAAATGTAAACAATAAACATGGGATACCTTGTCGTTTGTTGCGAGAACGATGTAAAAACCCCGGTCACAATTTTCATCAAATATAAACAGACGTGTTTGGTTATGAATCCCTATAGAGAAATGTAGTCGACCGTAACGAAACTGTTGAAATCAAGAACCTTGACCTGAACAGTTTTTAGAAATCACGTGTTTTTCTTGGAAAACAATTAAAAGGTCTGATATACAATTGGGATATTGGCATTGATAAGTAATTTGAATAACATAAAATTAAAATTAATTTAGCCGATATAATTGTATTAAAAGGTAAATCTTCTAACTCTAGCGATTTATCATATACAATAAGATGGTTTAAAACTTTGATTTTATTTGTAAACAATGAGTTTAATATTCTGTGCATGAAAAGCCAATCTTTAATGTCGACAAGGATGTCAACTTTGACAATTTTAACATTTGTTTGCATTGTTCTCTAATTTGTTATCAAACGAGTAGAAATTAAACGAGCCCTGCGATATATAAGATAACTAACTCTTTCTCGCCGAAATGAAAAATATCTCTCGACTACGCCTCGCGATATTTTCCATATCGGCTCGAAAGAGTTAGTTATCCTATATTTACTCGGTATTCAGGAAACTGTAGGCCTGTCTACATGTGAAGTCTAAGCACTCAAGTCTAGGACTGGTCCACAGCAGTCTTACACTGATCTTGACATATTAAATACATAAACCTCAGTTGATATTTCATGTTTAAGATATAAATCATACATTGAATCAGTTAATATATTGATTATATAAACATATGACTTTGTTAAATGAATTCCTTCTCTTGATTACGATTTAGAATTATTAAATAAACTTCGCTACTATTAATTAATTACATTATTAGGCTAAAACCAATTAAAACATTTTAGAATTATTAAAAGTGATTAATAATGAGATAAAAGAAGTAATTAGAAATAGAAATAAATGATAGATAATCTTAATATTGAATTTAGACTATTGTAGTTATCTTTCTCGTTCCAAAATATTGCAGCATTGCAACTTATAGATCTGCTTTTTCAAAATATAGACTATCGCATTAATGTCAGAGTGTTCTACATTCTAAGTGGAAGAATCAAAATATGGCAATGCTTAATAAAAAAGGCTAAAAATGTAAATAATCAATGAGGGAATCGGCAAGAAAATTAACACGCCCTTGATACAATTATAGTCTCTATGCGGCATATGCAAACTTTAATCTATAAAGTTGATATCAATTGTTCTGCTGTTTTTTTTACAACTAATAATTTAATTGCCAAATGTATTGGATAAAATTAGTTTATAAGTACATGCAAGAAAATATCTTGACTGACTTATCATGCAATACATGTGTCCGATGCCTCTTTGTATGGAATCCTTTATTTTTTTCTACGACTTCCAAAATATGCATACAGGAATAAATGAAAGACCAATCAGATGGCGACTTCGGTAAGTTTTTCTTTAGGAATGTAGTTAAGTCTTCAATCTTAGTCAAGATCACTGCTTCAGACTTTCTTTGAGATTCTGAGTGCCATCCTATGCTTCAAATGTAAGATTTTTCATGCATATGGGCCCCTGGCAGGTCCTCATTTATTCAAGTAGTTCGATATTGTAAACGCTTGCAGAGTAATCGACATTCAAACATCAGTAGCGTTTCCAATAGCAAATAAAACCATTTGATATTTTTTTGAAGTCTCTATACTGGTCGATTTCATTGTCGCTTCTTTTTTTATGATACTGTGCCTCTTAACGTCAATTTTAGCCTTTAAAAAGAACCAAGAACCAAATTTAGAATTGTTTAACTTATCTGGTCCTACTTCAGCGCATAAGTAGATATAATAACCTCGACCGGTTCAAGTGATGTCCATTTTCAAATCCTTATGTATTTAGATAACTCCATCGTTAAAAGTGCACAAAATATGCTGATATATAATTAAAAATAAAATCATCTGCTCATGGATTCTGCACTGATTTTGTTCTTCTGTGTCATGTATATTATATACAAAACATTTCGTACCTAAAGGTTGCCAATGCTAATGCAATGTGATCTTAACGTTTAAACAATGTTGGTTGTATTAATTAATTATCAACCAATATAATTTCAAAACACATTTTGACTCGAAGGATTCGACGCGCAACTCATCCGTCTCGACAGCACGGGCACCATTGAAGTGGTCACCAGTGGCCGAAACAGTTATTGGATGAATGCTGTGCTTGAGACGGGATATCGACTGTATGCACGTCCTGCAGTAGACGGTCCGCTCCATGAGATGATCCTTAAATTCCGTGACAGATCGAGCGGAGAGGAATTATGTTTTCTTGATTCAGATGCAGGAAGTATTTATGACATTCTTTCAAACTAAAATGGGATTCCGAGACGAGAAAATGGTATAGTGTTGATATGTTCAAATTTATATTATTCATTTTAGGAATCTCACGATGATGTTTATACATCATTAACAATGGAACACTAGTGTAACGGTAAAGTAATTTAAAGGACATTTTATTTATTGTTTACACTGTGCTATAAATGAACTAATTTCACTTCGAGCAAATATGTGCGTTGAACATTTTTTTTCATCAATGAGGTTTGCAATTATTGGAAACAATCAAGACATTCGCTTATAACAGCTCATTTAATTAATTATTCAATATGGTAGTTCGGTGTTCATCTTATTTAGATCTACTTCACAATTATAAAAACTTCTATCTATGCGAGCTAAACTAGAAGGTCAGTGACCTTGGATCCCCCGTGAACTTCAACAATTCGTATTTGCAGGATTGTCAGTTTTTACTAAAATTAACCTTGGAAATGACGAACTATTTTGCGAATAAACAAGATCATGTGATGAAAGAAAAACAGAGTAACATCTTGCATCATCACTCACTTCTTTCTGAAGACATGTCTTGAACTTACGAGACCAGTTGGCAAAAGAATCCTCAATTTATAAATATGCTTTTATAAGCACGAGCTCATATAGCACATCCATATTATCTTATATTATCACCCACATTTCCTCATCTGAATATGTACTTTTCGCTCCTTTTTAAAGTGCTCCAAAATCGATTTTCAACCGATCGCGAGGACATCATGACGAGGCACGACTTCAGACCTTGGTTTATACGTGTATTAAATTCAAAATCTCTCGTTCAATTCCTTCATACCAAACTCGCGTGCACAATGTACTTAACATCGGGTGAAAATGATGAAATCGACAATTTTCATAGTGTTCCAGAATCGACCATTTTCAACAGATCCAGATAAAACCTTAACGAGGCACGACCTCAGACCTTGGTTTATACGAGAATAAAATTTGAAAGGTCTACCGGTAGCTTAATTGCTTCATACCAAACTCGCCTGCACAAGGTACTTGGCATCTGTAAAAAATGATTAAAATCGGCAATTTTTAAAGTGCTCCAGAATCAACAATTTTCAACCAATCGAGATGAAACCTTGACGAGGCACGACTTCAGACCTTGGTTTATGCGTGTATAAAATTTGAAAACTCCTTCATACCAAACTCGCGTGCACAAAGTACCCTATATCAAGCGGGACAGACAGACGGACAGACAGACAGACACACGGACAAGCTCAACCCTATATCCCCTCGTTTTCACGGGCGATAATGAGAACGTAAACTCCTATATCCATTCATTTAATCATTTCATTTTAAGCTTATCTTACAAACGTTTTAAAATTTGCCAAATGACGAGATTATGATCATTTGTTAGATTTGAAAAGTGTTACCAGAGTACCTAAGATCTAAACCTTACTAAATTTTATAGGCTTTGAGATGTTAATATGTTATGTATTTCTTTTTAAAGAGGCATGTTTATAAATTTAATGATCCCTCTAGCTTAATTAAAATAGACAAGATTGTCAAGGACAATGACCCAGCTTTACTTTATAGCTCTTCAAGCACTAGCAAACACGTTTTTGTTCATTGTTTTAATGAGGCTGAACAGGT
>LQRL01157187.1:0-12925 GCA_001703475.1 Hydroides elegans
TGTTTTCAGGACTGGATCTTATTTAGAAGTTAGGCGAGACTTCACAAAATGGTGCGTGTTTTACAGGGGGAATGAGATTAAAGATTGTGAAGTTTTTTTTCACACATAGCATTATACTTCTTTTCTCCATGTTCATATGCACAACTTGATTTTGTATTGTATACATAATCATTTAATGAAATGCAGTATTTGATGATTGCATCTCACGGTCTCACTGTTTTGTTGTTTGCGTATGTTTTTTTACGCTTTTGTTGAACTGTATTAGATTAACGCAATGATATATTAATCTGAGGTGAGATTATTAACTTGTGTAGAAATTTAAGGTTTCCATATATTTATCCTTATGTATTCATGTCCTGTGATATTAAAACAAGCATATCATTGAGAAGAAAAAATCCTGTTTATTCGAGTTCTGTGATGTTATAATATAAACATATCGTTAAGAAGCAATGGTGCCAATTATTTTTTAAGGTATAGAGACATAACATGGAGAGACCGTTATTACCAACAAGTTAGATAAGTTTGACCGGAAAAAGCATACCTGGTGTTGGCAAATTTTGTGACGTTATAGCTGGACACTTTTACCAGATACGTACCAAGCTTATTGGATTTGTTAGATATTCATTTTATAGGCTTTTTATGATTGTTTGGCCATATGTGTTCAAACTCGTGATTTTGTTATCGTCAAATTCTTAACGAGATTTCGATAAATGAGATTTGAATAGATAAGATTATCGAAAGTGATAAACCGCACTTTGTATCATAAATTATATTTTGTATATCTTACAGTTTGTTTAGTAATTGTTGCTTGATAATATAAACTTTTATATTGATCCGTCATCTGTCAGAAAAATGATTGTAAAATATATCGAATTTTAACTATAAATTTGTTAAAATTCTGAAATTGATTGAAAATGAATTTGAATAACAGCTGATATTTCTTTGTTTTATTTCAACAAAATAATCTTAGGAATTAAACAAACAGCATATTAAATGATTGTAACACGAAGTTTAGCAAAGAAGCGTTTTACTCAGTTTCAGACAGTTTCAAAATAAATACCGAGATGACTATATTCAGAGGCAATTAATATTCAAACTATAAGCAAAACGTTTAAACTAAATATACCAACTGTATACCAATTCCATTGTAAAGAATGTTCATGAGTGATATATATCCGAATTATTATAAGAAGAGTTCCTTTAAGTTCTTTATTCTATCAAAACGGTGCCGGCATTTTGTATATATAATAGATAGTCCAATGACCTATTTTTGAGACACAATGCCCCGAGAAGGAAACATACTTCAAGAAAAAGCGATTTGTTGAATTTTCACAATTCAAAACACTTATTAATGTCATTTTCCCAAGCGGATATTGCTCTCCAGAAATAATACGGACGATAACAAACATAGCTATAAAATATGTTCCAAGTAAAATACATTTCCTATTTATTTGAAAACAAACATATCACATAATATATAACTTCAATGTTTAACAACGTGATAACATACAACAATCATTGATAACATCTAATAACTACAGAAAAACTGTATATGACCTGAGTTTTAACTGGTTTACGTAATGCTCACCGGGTTTAAAAATGTAACATCAGCCACAAGTTAAACATAAGCAATTTCTGCTGAAGTCATGCAAATGAAAATCAAAACAAACGATTCAGGCAAAATGTCTTAATATAAGTATTAAGTAGGCTACACATTTTGTCGATAACCAGGAGAATGGTAAATAGGGACAATCAGGGTTGGAAAATCAGGTTGAGGATGTAACCAACAGTTTAGAAATTCAGATAAAATGCCTATAAATCTATAATTAATTGAAATCTACGTTAAAATGTGACAACAGATATGTCTATGAGTAGATGAAATTCCACTTTTGTCCCTAACTTTTCCTTTATATCGTATTAAATGGAGAAAGCAGAAACATATTAGTAAAGTGTCAATTCATGAATCATAATTCCAAGACTAAATCAACAAACAAGTTTATGCTTTTAACAACTTACAAACATGTATACTCTGTTCACTAACTTCAATCAAAATTACTCGTTTATGATTAAGATAATAACCATGATACAATGTATCGGTGATATATCACAAGGATCATCAACAAGAAAAATTCATATCGTAATACCGGTATAACAAAATATAAACCTATGATATATGATATCTCATGACTGAATATCCTTCAATAAAGCTAATATATCATGTCCGTCCTTCCACGGCTTCACTTGGGCTTTTAGTAGCGGCTGCCCCCGCTTGATAATATCGATCAGTTTGAACCCTTCGCGAGGCAATAGATAATCATTTTGCCTCAACTTGAGTCCGGGACAGAGATCATTCGATCCATCCCCAACATACAGTACATTGGTATACTGTACCCCTTCTGAGTTCCGCTCTTCAATATGCTTCTCTAATATATAGCCTTTACACAGATTCTTCGTGCTCAAATCACACCAATCCTGCGTATGATAGTACTTGATATGCAAACACCCATCATCGGCAAACCATGCCGGGTTCGTATATGTGGCCATTATGACGTCACAAAGACCCGCTGCTTCCATTATGACGTCAATAAAGACGGAATTGGCGTCGGATATGATGATGATTTCGTATAAGTCACGTGATAGGTGCGAAAATAGGTCAAGCATGCCGGGAACGAATGGAAGAGTGCGCATGAGTGATTTGATCTCTTCCGGTGTCGTGCCATGGCTGTGAATGTACTACAAAGGAAGAAAATAGAAATTGCTGGATTATAAAAAAAAGTATTTAGGTGACGTTGCCGTTTATATATTGCGATTTGCATATAGAAATTGAAAACTTAAATGGATTAATTCTTATAATCTTGGACTAAGTTTTTATATTTTACAGTTTTACTATTTCGGTAAAAGGAATTGAAGTAAACATTTATTCAAATTTCACGTCAAGTATCTTCAACTCACTGTTCAAAGTTTGCAGAAGAATGCAAAGACTGACGGAGTGACGGACGGACACAAATCAGCTATTCGCCTCAATCTTTTGGATTAGGGCCTTAAAACTTAAAATACCAATTTATATTAAACTATGGATATGTGAAATAAAATTTGACCAAATTAGTCAATCTAACATTAGTTCACTTTTACTGATCAGATAGCTGACTGTCACATAATATAAATATGAACTATACGTAATGTGAGAGACACTTAATTATCACGCATGCTTTATGATACAAACATTTCAAGAACATAAATTATTCTTGATATCTCAACACGGAAAACATTTTTATATACCAGCCAGCCTTGTAATTACTTAGAAAATACATACATCTACAAACCTGAAATATGGCAGCCATGTATCCAGTCCAGTCGTTGTCTTTATACATATCCTTGATGTATTGTGGTAGTTTGCCATCAGGAGCCAGTTTCCGTACTGACAAATCGCTATTGTCTTCGATGATCGTATGATCGAAATCGAATGCAACCAAAACCTTGTTGAGCATCTGAAATAAAGCAGAAAATAATTAGAAATACATGTAAATATTTTTTAAAGATGACCTAATCACCAAATAAATTAAGAGAGAGATAAAATAGATTCTCCCAAATATCGAAAGGGTTATGTTTGTACAGCTTAGATCACATCTAAATTGAGATCAAATAATTGCCACTTTCATTTTAAGATTGTGATCAAACTATCGAAAGCTTCATCTTGACACCAACACCTTCATTGGAGTCAATTTTGGTTTTGCATACATTACGCAAAACACATTTTTAACACAATAAATCTCACCATCCGACCTTATTATGCTCTACTGGGATTTTGCATAATTCCATTACAGATACAGACAAATAATTAAGCACATTAATTAATATGGGACACCATAGATAAGTAATTCAAAATTTCTTCTGTCCGCCCCCCTTTCAGTCTACAAACAACTTATATCGTATTATATGGTATTAGGTAATACGCATGATTGTAAATATACTTTGGTATTTATATACTATGCCATGGACATATGTCTGAATCAAATATACAATAAGAATAAGATTGTGGTCAAGGCCAAACATTCGGCTTATTATCATGGTGATTCGCACAAACATAAATTATTTAAGCCTAAAAATATGTTAATCGTTATCTTTTCTTACATTGTGACAGGTTTATTTTGTGACCACCCCTGCAGGCTAAGGCTTTAATTTTGTGCAGGTGCGGTAAGATTGTGATCAAACTATCGAAAGCTTCATCTTGACACCAACACCATCATTCGAGTCAATGTTTGTTTTGCATACATTATGCAAAAATGGTCGGTTACGCAACTGACTTTGAAGTTAGATGGCCGTACATTGTTTTAAAGGAAACGGCCCGACGAACGACCAACTGTGGCACTGGCAGACCAGCCCTCAGCTCCTTCTACAGACCTCAAAATCTATGAAAATATGTGTGTTTCCGAGATCTTCCTAGCATAAAGTATGTATTGGAGGATCAGTCAAAGTTTTGTTTATAAATGTTCTAAAACGTGTCAGTGGAAACAAGATGAGAAGCAAAAAGTCAAAATTTTACTTTTGTTTTGACCGGAAGTACAAGAAGACAAAGTACCTAGGCTATTTAAAATTGAAGAAATCACAAATCGCCATATCCCGCAGTGTTGCCAACACTGTCAATGAAAATACGCGAACAACACTGTGCTTTCCTATTGCCGCGCATACGCGCTAAAACGATTGTCTTGAAAATTAATGGGTCTTAACATAGACACTTTCGGTTTTTTATTAAAGGAGAAGTTATTAAAGGAGAATCGATGTATTTATCAGTCTAATACACAAATTAATCATTGATCGTGTGAAATATGTTATACTAAAAGTTAATTATGCGTATTCCATCTATTGAGGAAGTTTTTGTCTCGAGGGGTGCTGATTTTTTTTCAGATAAAAATTAGCGATATTTATATGTATGATTCATTGCATGATATATAACAAATCTGTTAACATTTGATCACATAAAATAAAAAGTATTTCTCAGAACTGTTTTCCATTTATTAAAGAGCCCATCTATTCCCGCGAAAAACACTTTGACACTTCTTCGGAATTCAACATACATCTGAATATTTGATTTTATTTTATGGGATTACAAAACGCATCACAACTCATTTTTTGCATATCATTGGCATACTATACCTACAAAGAGAAAAATAACACGCTATTGGGTTTAAATGAGCGATAAAACATAAGTTAAATATATTCATTTCCGAGAGCCGTTACATTGACACAAGATAGGGAGATCCTTATTTCAAATATTTGTCATTCGCACAGCTTCCGTATCGAGAAATCGAGAGAGCAAATGTAAAACACGGATAGACACTTCCGGGATTTTCAAAGCTCATACGATTAGTTAATAATGGAGAATCGATGTCTTTATCAGTCTAATACATAAATTAATCATTGATCGTGTGAAATATGTTATAAAAAAAGTTAATTAGGGCTATTCCATCTATTGAGGAAGTTTTTGTCTCGAGGGGTGCAGATTTTTTTTCATATAAAAATCAGCGAAATTTTAGCGATTTCTTTGTTATGAAAGCTTGTCATCGCAATAATAAATAGTATTTTCAATAAAAATATTATATTAAATCATTTTGCACAGTTGGTTTCATCTGTTCATTATTAGTTCGCTTGATATTTGTTCAGTCTGAAATCTTCCATATTTACATGAGCGATATGACCGGCCATGAACGTTTCGACGGGGATTTCCGTCGTTTGGTAACATATTGCAGCAGGTGAAAAGCGAGATATACTAAAGGCGGACTCTATAGTGAGCCCGGTCATTTAAAACACATTTTATTTTTGTGTACAAGAGCGCTTACTCAATGGCGTTTCACGTGGCGACTTGATATGGTCCTACGAGAGCTAGCCAACGATTTAGAACCAAAAAGGTAAATACAAATTTAAGCAAAACAAAAAAAGGGAAAAAGAGTGTTTGATGTAATCAAAAGCGGGAGAAACAGTCCACAAATTCAATAGAACAGACATAAGAGACCAAAGCATAGGCTAATTAAACCGAGTTAAAGTTTGTCAATTACGCTTGGACCTCGATAGACGACTCATCCCTCTGTTGGATTGAAACCCGTAATAGACCAGATATGAACGCTACCGCAACTTGCTACCACCATTTTATGTGCTTTTGTTGTCAGTCAATGTTTACTCGTAGCTCATTTCTATGATTTTATATTGAAACAATTCGAAATAAACGTATATTGCAATTAAATAGATATATTAGGTATTGAGAAATCAAGAATTTGTAAAATACTAGCAAGGGAATAATTAAGGACAGCCTTAATGATATGCGTTAAACTTTGTCATCATATATATTTCATCATATCATGAATCAATAACATTTAAAAAAATGCTGAGCTTTGAATATCTTCCAGGCAATTTAAAACCGAGAAGAAACACACGTTTTTAAACATAGGTAATGGATATCAAAGAAGAAATTATGAATGATATGATAAAAAGTAAGACACTTAACGGATGATATTTAGAAGAGTTATAAAATTTACCTACATGGCTCAAGAAACGATCACAAAACGTTGTGCATCAATACTATTTTTTATCATAACAATTATTTATTTGCAAGGAAGTTAAACCAAGCTTAATGCAAGTAACTGAACAGATACATGACTACAAAAATTTGTTAAGGATTACCATTTATGGATATTCATATCAACTTCCTGATCAAAACAAAACTACAGAAATATGTTACTTTCCTATATTCCGTATAAAAAGTTAAAGGACACCATTTAAAGTAAAAACTCATTTTAAAACAAATAGCGGATGGATTTTATTCAGATTTTCACACGAAATTAACTTATATGCTTCAATGCCCTCACAAAATTGCATGTCCTTGTTTTGGAACTTAGTCATAAATCGACACAATTTTACACACACTTGTATTTTCCGATTTTCCGTTTCTAAACCTTTACTAACTCATGATTGCTTGAAGGTTGAAGGGGTACCCCGCACGTCGATTAGTGAGCCTATACGTCTTGGTATCAACGTAATCAGTCTGTTGATGTGTTACTTAGCTATGCGAATCATAAAACTACTGTACGCAGGGGTAATGATTTTGTTCTTCCGGTCTTCGTTAGGCCCACTGTCGTGCGTCATTTTGGTACAATAGAATGCGCAAGTCGTCGCTAAACACGACATCGTTTCAGTTTTTGTAAGACCAGGATCCACCAGTGTGTTATAAGGCCCATTAGAGCTGTAAGCGCTGTCTTCGGCAATAGTGTACGAGACAAACGAAGGCTCTTCGTAACCGGATATAATTTTTCGCGCAAACGTCGTAAAACCGTCTTGGCGCTTTCCTCGGATTATAACGACCATAAATTGACACTTCCAAACCTATTTTCAATGTGTGTGGAGCGAATTCTCGATCCTGATCAGGTGTCGTTACTCGCGGCCTACCGAAATATGGATGATGACGGGTCGATCTGGTTTCTTCTAAACGTCTCTCGAGACGTTAAACTATGTCCGATAGACGTTAAACTGCATTGCAGAAGCATTGTGTGAGGCTACACAAATAAACATGCCTATAGTTAGTTCTCTTTCGATTTCGGAAATCGTGGCATCTTTTATCTTAGGTCGCCATCAATTTTTCTTCTTGACTTGACCCTTCCCTTTGTTATGCTATATAGCGAACGATGATTTTCGCCGCCATAGACAATGTGTATATGACCATTGAGCCCTGAATAGTTTATATCACATTTGACCGAGGATTGACACCTAGATACAGAGTATTGACAAATCAATAAAGAGTACGGTTATTAACACTTTGTTAAACATACTTCCCAAATTTAAGAAAAAAATGGAAGAAATCAATTGATTTATTTAAAAAAAATGCATAAAGGGTGGATCTTTTTGATCCTTAAGTATACCTCAATTCTAAATCTAGTTGTTTAAATGCAATTTTAGATATATTTTTCTTCACTAAATGTTTGTTCGCATCTCTTTAATATATTTGAGAAAAAAAATATTAATTTAAAGTACATGATTTAATTTGTGCAATATCAATTTAAAATTTCTCGATGGCATTAGCTTCATGTGCTGTTGAATTGTTAAAATGTCTTGTATATACATAGTTAAGAATACAATAGTGATGAATTGTAACACAATAATTTCATGGTAAATCTGAGAAAAATATTATCTGAATTATCAATAAAGCAAATACTTATGATGTTCGAGTTTAGGGACATAATATACATTAATTGCTTTGCATAATGCGTTTGAAATGAGAAGAATTTATTCTGAATTATTATCAAATCAAACGCTCATGATGATGTTTGTTTCTATGAACATAATTTCCTTTACAAGGTTTGAAAACTTCATCTGAACATATTTTGAAACATCATTACATGCTATGTATGGATGAACGTTATGCTAAGAGTTATAAACATTTGTAAATACCACCCTAATTATCAATATTCAAAGAAAAACTAGGCTTTTTTAATATGATATACGTTCGTATCCATTAAGTTGCAATTTTGTTTGAGTTATCATTGAACTAATCATGGAATATTGTTTCTATTTTTGTTCGATTGCGAGGTGGCCATACCAAAGCATGATCCGTATGACAGCGACAATGGATGCCAATAACATCCAAAGCTTTGAATAATCTAATAGTTCAGATGCCTTAAGTAGGGTTATACTGATAAAGACTATAGTAGTTTCCATTCATACTGCATGCAAAATAGCATCGGATAGCAAAGTAATCACCGAAAAAAGAATGTTAAATATTGGCTATTTCTCGTATGTTTCATTATAAAAATATGTGCATACAGTCAATCCTAATCACAGACAATACAAAAACTATATAAACAAAGACAGCTGTTATATGAAGCACAACAAATAATATGTAATTGCTCTACATCCTATACTTGAATATTAAACAAAAAAATCAGCAAAACTCACAAAAATATGCTATGCGATATTCGACAGCACTTTCGGGCATGTCGGCAAATTAATCTGCCCAAACACATTCGTCTCAAACAAACACGCAATAGCAATCACAATCACATAAACCACCACCAACACCCCACCAATCTTCTTATCCAGCGTCCACTTATACACCATCATGGCTACAAGCAGAAACACAACGGTACCCAGCAAGATGAGACTAGTATAGAGGATGCCGTTGCTGTTGACATGGACCCTGGATCCGAAATCGATGAGCAGAGTTTGCAGCATCCAGGGTAGGCCCAGGCACACGAGGATGTCGAAGATGTTGCTGCCGATGGAGTTGGACACAGCCATGTCGCCGTAACCTGGATATATTGAAGATGGTACTTTGAAATCAATAGATGAAGCTATCTTAATACATTTATTAAAGTTAGAAAACGATACATTTATTACATTAAATGATCGCGAGGGTTGACAAGATTTAAGCTATAGAGGGAGAACATTTTGAAACTACACTCGGGTTTCGGAGACTGCTATGTCGTATGTCGCATGTCGTATTAAGAAACTCGATCCTCTTTGGGAAAATTCTAAATGTTCTTCATATTCTTATTTATAAATATGAAGAGTGCATACATACTGTACTCAAATGTAAATATAAATGTTAAACCGAATAAATAAAAAAGGTTAAATCCCCATTCTAACCATCTTTGGCCACGAAGAGACTAGCAAGGGCATCGGGAACACTGGTGCCCGCGGCGAGCAGAGTGAGACCCAGCACAGCGTCCGGGATGCCCAGTGTGTCACCTGTGGTTGCAAATGAATGATCGAACTGGAAAATATCTGTCAATTTTATTTGTAGGATTGGTAGACTCATGTGTCGAACCAAGGCTCTTGGATTAAGCCACGCATATCACTACCTTTCATCATAGTTTAATTGGTATATTCCTGTCAATTTGCATTTTATCAAGGACTTAAATAGCTGGCATTCCCAAATCTAAAATATTTCTTAATTTGTTTGATGATATATTACAAGATATAGAATAATATAGATGTAATTGATTGTTGTATTATTACTAACCTATAATTGTGACCATCCACACCATAATGTAGGAGAGGACTCCGAGCCAGCAAATACTCAGAAGAAATGTGAAGGGAAACAGTTTGTTCCAACAGCCAGGTCGCCTGTTACGAGGCATTGCAAGTAAATTAACGAGGAAATGGATATTAAGACAGTTAATTGATAGTTAAGTTGGTTATCATCACACATGTTTAGTTTGTGTTCTTGCTTTAGAATCATATGTTAATGCAGTCTCATGCTAGACTCATTAGATATGTGATGTGTTACTTAATGCCCACAGATGTCCTCATAGACGAACGGTCTTTATAAGTGTTTTAATATTTTGAAATAATAATCAATTACACTGTGTCTTGTTTTAGGCTTTGAAAATAGATGCTGTTAAAACTATGTCGATTTGGTGACCTTCAATTTGACTTTTGAATTATAAAATGAAACAAAAACCTGACAAATCGTCACATGTCCATACCTGCAGTCTGGTATAGTAACCATGAATATCAAAGAAACTGGAAGAAATATTCCCCATAGTACTCGCTTTGGCCAAGTATCGGGTACGGTCAATGGAGATTCATATTCCTCTGCATCCTCTTCTTTTATGCTGATTTCTAGTGATAACAAATGTATTTATCTAAACGTTTTAATGACAAACTGCTAAATAACAAATTATCATTCTTTTGTGGGGTTAATTTGAGTTTTTATGGTGAAAAAAGTTATAACAAGTGTATTTATCTATACTTGATAATGACGAACTGTTAAGTGACAAATTGTCATTCTTTTGTTAGGTTAATTTGCTTTTTGTGGCTTTATAAATACGTAAAATCATCCAAAAAGGAATTGCGTTGCTTAAACGAATTTAAACTATTCTTCAGATACAGTTGTGCATTCAATATGCATGGACAATGCGTTTCTTTATCTAGGCATATTTCGTTATGAAATAAACCTGTACCTGATAAATGAGACTTGTGTGAACGCTGAAAAGTGCCCGAGTGAACCATATCCTCCTGCTCTCCATCAGACCCACTTCTCGATCTCTTCCGTTCCCGATCTCCATGCGAACCCATTGTTGACGCGCCGCCATTTTCTATTCCCGACAAAAGCGGACTTTTCTCGTCGTACTTGTCAGGTATAGCGCTTGATGATGTCTCTTTGGGAACGGGTAGAGCGAAGCAAGGGAGCGACATGAGTTCGACTCGATGCACTAAGAAGCCGCCGATACGCGCGTTGAAAAACATGAGGACGATATAGAGGATGTAGAGAAAGACCATGATGAGCGCTTCATACCTGGATTAAATGAAGAAAAGAAAATAATTTTGATAAAAAGTTGATATAATTTCCATGGTATTGCATATCCTTTGATAACAAGCTGATAATCTTCGGCAATGCATTTAAATATGATTGTTGTATCCTAACAACTTCTGGATGTTTGAAACTTATAATCGCGAAAATTTTGGCATAAAACAACTTTGACCATGGCGTTTTATAATCGTGATAAGTAAAAGTCGAAAGCTAAACTGTAAGAGAATCTATAAGACACCAATGATATTTCATAGTTTTTTTGTTAATGTTTTTGTTTATAATTCCTATTACAGATATATTTCTTACTTACCATGTGATATAGTTATCCATTATGACTAAAGACAGAGTAACGATGCTGATGACGTAAACAAAGCAGTCACGTGTTAGTGGCCACCATAACAAGTGGATTACCTAAAGCAAAGCGTTAGATGGAAGCACGGTTACATTAGCATATATAATAAGAAAAACTATAGAAGAAGAGCCTATCGTCTAGATGATGACATGGTTAGCTGATTATAACATTAAATGAGCATTGGTTTCGATGAACAGTAGAGGGAGTGCTACACAAATATGAAAACAGGGTAAGAAGGACATAGGATTCTAGCGTTATATGAACACAACGTTTAACAAACCATGGGTTTAGATTAACATGAGCTCAGCGCTGGATTAACGTAGTGTTAGATGAACATAAAGTCTAGGTAGTCTATCGAATAACACAGAACTGGGTGATAATATACGCTATATGCTTAGTGTTAGATGGTTAGATTACCATTGAACTAGATGAACACTGAGTTAGATTTATATGTAATCGAAGAAACAACGGGCTAGATTTACACATATTTGAACGAACAAAATGAAGCGTTAGTTGAGCGTAAGACAACTGGTAAGATTTGAACTCCATACTTTTCCCGCAAATAGAGCAATGATGGCGATGATGATCAATATGTTGAAAACGGCTGAACCGACGATTGTGCCCAGGCCAACATCAGATTTCGCAAAGAACACACCTGGATAACATTCAATTATAAGTGAAAATAAATGAAGAAACCATTTTTCCAATCACATTTGGTGATACATTACAAATTATTTGAAATATTTCATAAGTGGATTTCTAACCCACCTATTCTGTAGCGCTACTGAAAAGACACATCCACGGAATATAACAAAAACTGAACACATTTCATGGTATCTAGAAGTCTATTTTAATTGGTTTGTAAAGGACGATGACATTAACATTCTATTATTTTATGGTGACTTATTCGCATATGTCTATCCTAGTGTTTAAGGCTTTTGAGATTGTGGTTTTTATATTTTGCCAATGGTGCCCAAAGAATGGTGCCCAAATCAGTTCATCACATGGAAGCATTCTGATTGGTTGATTGTAAAGGCTTGCCGTTTATAGTGATATGCGTTTATAGGGATATGTTAGTGATAAAGGTATCATTGCATTCTATGAACACATTATTAAACGATCCTATCGTTATTTATTGATTTTGAGTTGTGTAACAATGTTTTATAGCAGGTTCGAATATTGCGGAATGTTCCGAATAATGTCGGTGTTTCCATGTTCCGTATTTAGTTATCTAAGGTTGTTTTTATAAGTAAAGGCGCTATTATGGTGCTTTA
>LQRL01157218.1:1508-14111 GCA_001703475.1 Hydroides elegans
ATTATTATAGCCTATCATCCCCATTAAAAGCAATCAGTAACTAATGGTAACACATATATTGATAAACATACATCTTGTTACTTCTACACAAGAATTCTACAGTATCTAAATAATGACACCCTGTTTTAGTATACATACTAAAACAGGGACACATTAAAATGACGGTTGTGCACATGTGCACAAGCGTCATTTTAATGTCAAGCACGATCAACTCGATTGTCGTATCGCAGAATATTTTGAAACTAACAATATATTCAATGAAATTCGATCTGCATGATCTTATATCGAATTGTCCTTAAAACTGTTTGCTAATATATGAAGGTTAAAATTCCGCTTGTCGTTTTGTAATATACACTTTATCCAACAGATCAAATCCAAAATATACCGGTTCAAATGACCGAGTATATAAGTCTATTACCGAATTTCTGTCGGAATGCACGCGCATCAGTATTCATGTGCTCAAACGGGGAGCGACCATTGACCAGGTGATCGATGAACTCCCAGTGATACTCCATTTCAGCCAAAGTATAGGACAGGCCACAGTTACATTCGTGTCCGTCGTGAAGATAATGCAGCTTTTCTTTATCCTTCAACCATTTGCGTATTTGATTCACTAAGGCGAGGGAAATTTGTCGTTTTCGACAGCATACTTGGTCATCACTGTGATAACCTGGATATGTACAGTTGAATAAGCTAACATCATTTGCATACCATGTGTGCATTACTTTGTTGAAGTCCATTTGATATTTAGCATAGATGCAGTCTGCTAAAACGTATTTGCAAATGTCTACTGTAAAGGTTTCTCTTAAAGTGGTCCCTGATAATCCAGTCTCGGATTTTAGTGATTCTGAAACTGATGACTCCGAAGACCTAAGTGTTTTCAAAATATACAATAAACAGTTTTTCAATGTGTGGGATGTTATGTAATCATCAATAGCTAGATCCTCGACTACCTTGAAGTGATCAGGGATGAATCCAGGTGCGCAAATAGAGGAGATGCGCACTGCCTTTGCCGTGATGAATGCTTGTCGAAGAGGTTCAGAAAGTGATTGCATGACGAGGGTTTCGGCCTCGCATATAGACACAGGAAATCTATATATATCGACGAATCCATGCCTGTCAGCCTTTGCAATTGCGTGAAAAGAAGAACATTTGACGCCCATTGGAAATATTATCCGGCTCATTTCGAAGGGAAACGCAACTACAATATCAACATAGAATATTAATTCCTTGAATGCATTTCCTCTCCATGTGATCCGCAAGCGCGAAATTTTGGACAAAAATTGAAATACGGCTTTGACAACTCCTGTTGTGTTATATTTCATTTTGTCATTGTATTTGTATGTTTCACGAGCAAATACGCTGTAGAATAATTGAGCAGCGTCAACCACATTAAGTTGCCATGCTCTATTCGCCTTCCAACTACTCTTTGGCGGTGCTTCGATTATGGCATTTTTGAAGTCGTCACTGCGAATGAATAAAATATTAGAATCTAATTCTAAAACGGCGTCCATCTCCGTCGGTCCAAACACTTTGCAGTTGTCGCGCACACTCCCGCTTAGCACATACTTATATGCAAAGTCAGACAATGCAGGGGTGTTTGCAAATTGTTTTGAAATATCCTCAAACATGGACCTAACCGCTCTTTCTATGCAGTTTATTTCCATGCAATGCTCCCTCAAGATAAAGTTACTATATTTGACGGCAAATAAGTCGCTGTCTTTTATATATACGTCTTCAGGCTTTGGTTTTCTCAATCCGATTTTCGATGTTATAATAGTCTTAAATTGGTACCATTCAAGTGAAAGCAAGTTAGATTTTTTAAATTTTTCTCCGAACCGAGCACGCCTGTGTTTCGATACCATTTTGTTTGTTGTAAGTCCAAATATCTTAGTATTTAGCATTCGGACTATTTCATGATTGGATCCATAGTTAAGGGTGAGTTGGAGAGCATCACAATTATTCCAAATTCTGCTGAGATCAGGATCTTTGTCTAGGATACAAATACTTTTTTCGATTGAATTTCTCGAAATAACACAATGAAGAGATGTTTCACCTTGTAATGAGTCACTGGAGGAGGCAACATTTTTGATAAGCATCTTAAACACACAGGGGGAACATAGTGTTCCTGCTATGGCAAGTGTTTTACCAGAGACCGTTATCAACTTCCTATCAGTCAAAAGTATTTGAAGAAGGGTTTTAAAGGATTCTGAGATACTCAGGTCAAATGCATGGATATCTTGATTTGATAAGAATCTATCAATTACGCTTAACCCAAATTTATCCAGTATATATTTAGAAGCAGATATATTTGAATGACTAAAAAACAGTTTCAATATTGTTGTTTTAATTTCCACATTTGATAGGTCTATGTATATCATTAAGAAATGAAGCGCTGTGGAACCATTATCTAACATTGTGAGATCTATATCCTTATGTTGCAGCAATAACTTTGCTGCGATTGAGGATCTGCTTTGCCCACATATTTCATGGATTGCGGTTGTATTTTGCCCTCTTGCACATACATTAACATCACAATTTGGATGTTTTAAGATTAAATCCAAAATCCTCACATATTCATTGCCTTTGTGATCGCTGCCGTCGTCGTCATCGCGGGCACGGGCCGCACACTGTATCAACGGCGGCTCCCCCCACAGTTTGCGATAATTGACGTCACATTTGTTGTCGCTCAATAGCTTTTTAGCGAGTTCATATCTACCGTCTCGATATGATAATATTTGCTTGATTAGACTAACATGTACATCATTGTTATCATCATCATTATCATCATCATCATCATCATCATCATCATCATCATCATCATCATCATCATCATCATCATCATCATCATCATCATCATCATCATCATCATCATCATCATCATCACCATCATCATCATCATCATCATAGTTATCATTCACTACTTTCACCAATGGGATCTTAAGTCTATATGCTTCATCAACCAATTCATTGAATGTGCCTTCCTTTTCTTTTAACTGTTTTCGAGACATTTTGTCATATGAATTTCACACGTTGAATTTGTAAACATATTTTTTTTGTAAAAGTATTATTTCGATCAAGCAAACAGCATTAAAAGGATATCGCATGATTCACTTTCACGATTAGTTTGTGCAATGTCCAGTTTATCATCTGTACATTTTGAGCATATCTGATGGACAATTATCCGATGTAAGTTGTTCAGGATATAAAAGATAAGGGATGAATGTCATTTGAGGTAAATTGTACATATTATCCTGTTTAGATAACGTAGTTTATAGATAACATTGCATTTATATAACACATCTTTTTTATGAACACTGAAATGACACCGATGCATGTACTCTTTGCACAAAGAAATGTGTGTACATTTAACAACCGTGCGCCTTTCATATGCGATAGCGCGGAAATTCATGATTATTTGAGTTTTTCTTAGTACATTGATCTTCATTATTTAGTTATATTAGTCCTTTATAGCTCATAATGGAAGACATATTTTAATGCGCTCATGATAGACATCTATGTTTAAGCCTTGAAATGTTCATTCCTGTTAAACATTGTTAATAGCTCAAAACATGATAACGGGTGAATGCTTTATATGATATATTGCCATCTTCCTTTGTGCCTATAAAGATCGAGTTACATTGACCTACACGTATGCAGAATGGAATCGCACGACCACAGTTTTGAATATGTAAAGTATAAGTTTACAGGCCATTAGTTCTAATGAACGATCATAATTTTGATAATACACGGTAAACTAAGTCAGCTGAGATGCTCGGTCGATCGATGGAATAACCTCGTCTTTTTAATACATAAATCACTTTATATTTTTTTTCGGAAGCGAACCAATGCTGTGTTCTACATTTTGTAGATAGAACATCATAATTGAATTATTATAAAATAGAACAATTGTAAAGCTGCTCCTTAAAGTATTGGAGCTGGAATAAATGTTTTGTAAAAAGGGTTTGTAGATAGATCTTTAAAAGGAACACCTTTATGTAGAAACACCTAGTGGACTGCTTCTTTTCACTTTTGTATGCTGAGCATTTATAGAAAAATAGACAAATCCTTTCCAATTTTGGACGTTTGATTTAAACTTGCATCGAATAATATGTCATCTTTATCAATTCAATGTTCAAGATATGTTTTTGTTTGATCATCATGATCAATTTTAATATATTATAATGTATTATAATAAGCAAGTAAAATAAAGTAACCGTAATAAAAATGAATAGCATTTGTTTATTTAGTAAATTTACAGCACATAATATCCTACAAAAATACAATATAGCTACTTTAAATAGCTACTGACTATTACATGTTTCTAATGATCCATTGTTGCGCGGTGTGTTTTATGATGCAAAGTCATTATTTGTTTCAATCAGTGATTTCATGAAATCACAATACAAAAACAAACAAGTCATATTTAATAGCATATTGAACACTGTGACGTTTGTAAAAATGCGTATAACTGATTATCCAAAACGTATATTTGTCGAAAATGTGTTGTTACTCTAGGACTCTATTCTCAGGATTAAAGCTCTATTCTCTGGCCTTGCTGTTTGATAGCATAAATAAGGTCGATAGGCCCCTAGCAGAATGCAGAGAATCAATATATCTTTATCTAACAATGTCACAATTGGGTTTGTATTGAGATCCAGCTAATCAACTAGTAGTCGGGTTAAATACTGATAGATCTATTGACATATAGACCGTATAACAAGTGCAGTAAATGGGCAAATACTAGAAAATAATGAATGTTAGTTACCTCCAAATAAATATAAAGTCCAATGATGAATTATATATCTAATTGATTGTAGAAAAAGTCGCTAGGATAATATAAGCAGATTATAGACCCTGCTTTTGGAAATGAGTCGCTATCATACTAATTGTATATATTGATTGAAATATATATCGTATGTGAATTTATGGCAGCTTTGTTTGTAATGTTTTAAATTAGCATAAATCATTAGTATAGATATTTGTGTTTCATGTTTATTGCAAGTTTTGTTTGAGTAAAAGTTAGTTTGGCGAAGATATAAGTCTTGAATGGCACGGTCTTCAACTATTTTGACGTGACCAAGGTCAGGTTCAGGTACTCAAACGAAGGCAATTATGTTAAACACATTGTTTACAACCTCGTTGATTGTGGGTCCATTCAACTTGATTTACAGCCGTGACAACAACTTAAATCAAACTTTGACGAAATTTGATGTATTTGATATTTTCATTGTATTTATATTGTTCACGAGCTAATGTGTTAGCAACATAGCTAAATTGACTGTGGATTTCGGTGTTACAACGATGAAGGTAGTGATATATTTGCAAAAGCGAACAGATAAGCGGTCAATATCCAATTCTAAAACGGCGTTTATCTCAGTTTGTTAGAATTTTGTGCATTTGTCACGCACGTTCCCAAATGGCATATACGCATGTCGTATGGCACGATATTGGAGTGACTATGCAGCATGTTGAATTATCATTTAGCATGGGCTTAAGACTTAGTGCTCTCCTTTGCATTGTACTATCAAGCAATGTTCCTCGTGGAGAAGTACATTTATTTCATTTAATGTGAATGCGTCTCCCTTATTTTAAGATACGATTTCATCAATATCATTTCCCAATATTATTTTGATGATATAATAGTTTTAAATTTGAATCATTCAAGTGAAAGCGATTTTGAGTTTTTTTTCTCTCCGATTAAACGCATTTAGATGGCACTTTATAGTAATTGTACCCTAATCTTTTTTTAGTTTAGTATGCGAATAATTTAATGTTTGCATCCATTGTTCAGGACAAGTTGGAGAGCAGCATAACCATTCTAACTTATATATAGATCAACACGCTTCTTTTGAGTGCATTCACATTTTGCTATCGAAATAGCAATTGTAGCGTTGCATGCACGAATAAATTGATTACTACGGTATATATCTATTCAATCATTCCAGAACTATCCAGTATCTATTTTGGATCAGGAATATTTGGATGATTCATAAAAGTATTAATATTGTGGGAATCTTTTCCACATTTCTCATTAAAGTTTGAAGACCTGTAACACCATAATCATCCACTATGCTAAGTTTTATACTACTGCATTGCAGCAATAACTTCGCGTCATTAGAGAATATTTCCTGCCTACATATTCTATGAATCGAACTTTCATTATCATCCTGTAAACTTACATTTATATCACTATTCGAATGATTTAATAGTAACTCCATAATCCTCACATAATTCTTGTCAACGGTGTCCTTGTAATCACCGTCTTTGCCATCGCAGGCACACTCCGCACATCATATGACGGCGCATATACAAAGCCGCCATAATCATTGACGCTGCATGTGTCGTCGCTTCAAATCATTTTGACGAGTTAATAATCCCCTACAGGATATGATCTTAGTTGTTGAATAGTTCTCCAATGTCTCAATATCGGATAATCCATAACCTTTCACCTTCTATAATGGGATCTCAAGTTTAAACGCTCCATCCAACAGTTCATCAAATTTATTCTATGTTTCTTTAAACAGTTCTTAAGACATTTTGGATTAAATATGTTATTATAACTTGGTATCATTTTATTATGATTATGTTATTATAATTTGTAAGTCCTTTTTTAATAGATATACCCAAACCGAGTATATTTAACTGCAAATAAGGCAATTGTATTTCTTTGAATGTTTGCACACACATATGTTAATTATTTCTAAAATGTACATGTTGAGTTCAATGCATATGTGATAATCCACATGCGAAAATATCTAAAGTTATCATTGTGATAGATGTATCTAGGGAAAGACCTTCGTTGTTTGCTGCTCTGCAATCTCGTTATGCTCAGCAATTTAATTTAATTGTTTTCCTATTAAGTATAGAAAACCACAAATTACCCACATATCAATATTATTATAGCAAGGCAAATTTCATATTGTGAGATGAACGTTGCAAAATAAATAACGAATTCTACAAAGAAATATTCTGTTAGCGTATAGTCAAAAGCAAACGCACAAAGTTGAATGCATCATTTTTTTATTATAAGTTTATATAATCGATACATTAATGAAATATAATAACATCGATATATGTCTTCATGAAAAATGTTTTATTATTGAGTTAAAACATTTATCTATATCGGGAGAAACAGTTGCTATTATCATTTAGCAGTTTCATATTTGAATATTAATTCAGGAAGTGTAATCGCACTCATAAAAATCAATTAGTAGCAAATAATTTGAGTCTTTCTGATTTCATATAAAAGATAGCTTGTAAGAATGTAATTCCAGTAAAAATGAAAGATATGCAGCCGAACTATTTTAATTTTCAATAAAACAGAAACGGTTTCTTAATCTACAAAGAAAAAATGCCCATTCCAAAAAAATGCAATATCGTAAAACATTATTTAAACGTGTTGTGAACAAAATGCCTTGAATACATTGTACCTATGGGAGAAATTTCAGGAAAAGCCTGATTTTGAAGTAGTTGTATACTGCCAAGCCTAACTCTGTATTTGCAAGTCATTTCAAAGCTTCCTAATTTGATAGCAAGTAAATGTACCTTATATTGAAGCCATGAGATCATTTGACCAACTTATTAACATTTCAACCAAGCAGTAAATTATAACATTTAATAAATACAATTAATATATCTCTTTGGGAAAGAATCTTGATACTTCTACTCAAGCAATTTTACACTCGATAAACTGGAAATATACATTTTAGTATGCTTAGGTTTAGTTAACAATAGTTAGGGCTATAAACTTGAACTGGATGTTCGCCTTTTGACGCAATTACGCGCATTGTAATCTACAGTAAGATACGATCAGGTGTCATTTTATTGTTGAGCACGAAAGCTGCTCAATGGTCGCAGAATATTGAGAATATTGTAAATCCTAAATTATGTCCGATGAGTTTAAAATTCGATCTACATATTTTTCTATGAAATCTGTCATCCTTTTAAAGTCTTATTCTCGAAAATTGATACTCCGCATACTTGTTTTAAGAATTATCCATAGTAAACATCTTAAGGCCCGAAATATCCTGTTCAAATGGGCGACATGATCAGTTTGTTACCAAATTTTTGTTGGAATGCACGCGCATCAGTGTTCATGTGCTCGAACGGGGAGCGACCATTTGCCAGGTTGTCGATGAACTCCCAGTGGTCCTCCATTTCAGATAGAGTATATGACTGGGCGCAGTTGCATTTGTCGCCGTCGTGAAGATAACGCAACTTGTCTTTGTCGTTCAACCATTTGCGTATTTGATTAACTAAGGCGAGCTTGATCAGTCGTTTCCGGCAGCACACTCTGTCATCTCCGTGATACGGTTCGTCATGTCTATGCTTGCAGTCAAATAATTTTAAATCGTGTATATCATTGCTATGCCATGCGTACATAGCTTTGTTCATCAAGTCCATTTGATATTTAGAATATATACTGTCCGCTAACAAATATTTGCAAATATATATTTTGAATGTTTCTTTTATATTTGACATATTCGAATCTACATGCTCAGAATGGGATTGCTCCGAAGACCCAAGAGTTTTCAATATATTCAAAAAACAATTTTTCAATATATGAGATGTAATATAATCATCAATAGAAATATTTTCATCAATCTTGAAATGATGGTCTAAGTCAGAGGCACAAACGGAAGAGAGACGCATTGCTTTTGCAGTGATGAAGGCTTGACGCATTGGTTCAGGAAGTGCTTGCATAATAATGGTCTCTGCTTCACAAATTGATACAGGGAAATAAGTTATATCAGTAAATCCGTGTCTGTCAGCCTTTGCTATTGCGTGAAATAACGAGCATTTGACACCCATAGGAAATTGCTTTTCTCTATTCTTGAATTGAAAAGCAACTACAATATCTACATGGAATATTAGTTCATTGAATGTGTCTCCTCGCCACGTTATTCGCAGCCTCGAAATTTTTGACAAAAACTGAAATGCAACTTTGACGATACCTGATGTATTAGACCTAATTTTGTCATTGTATTTCAATGTTTCACGTGCAAATTCGTTGTAAAATGATTGGACAGTGCTTACAACGATTAGCTCATTTTCTTTGTTGCTAGTCGCATTCCAACTACTCAGCGGTTGTGCTTTGATATCGGCAAAAATGAAGCGCTTATTGCAAATTGATAAATGATTTGAATCCAATTCAAGTACGGCGTCCATCTCAGTAGGTGCGAATACCTTGCAATTGTCCCGCATACTTCCACATAAGACATACTTATATGCCATATGAGACGATGCGGGGGAGTTTGCGAATTGTTTTGAAATGTCATCAAACATCGACTTAACTGCTCTTTGTATGCATTTTACTTCCACACAATATTCTCCCATGAGAAAGTCACTGTATTTGACGGCAAAGGCGTCTTTATTAAAAGTGGTTACATTGTTATGCATTTTATATCCTATTCTGATTTTTGATGAGATTATAGTTTTGAATCGCGACCATTCAAGTGAAAGTAATTTTGAGTCCTTCAAATCTTCTTCTGATTGTTTGCGGCTACTATTATCTTGCACTGTATTTGTTGTATATCCCAATCTCTTAGCATATAACATTCGAATGATTTCATGGTTGGATCCATAGTTAAGAGCGAGTTCGAGAGCATCACCGTTATTCCATCTTCTGCTCAGATCAGGATCTTTATCTAGGATGTATTCACATTTTTCGATTGAATTCCTCGAAATGACACAATGTAGAGACGTTTCGCCTTGTAATGAGTCACTAATGGAGGCACCATTTTCGATCAGCATCTTGAACACAGATGGTGAACATAATGTTCCCGCTATTGCAAGTGTTTTTCCAGAGGCCGTTATTAACTTCCCATCAGTCAAAAGTAGCTGAAGAAGACTTTGAAAGGGGTCTGAGATATTCAGATCAAATGAATGAATATCTTGATTGGCTAAGAATCGATCAATTACACTCAATCCAAATTTATCCAGTATATATTTTGAATTAGAAATCTTTGGATGACTTAAAAACAGTTTCAATATCATTGTCCCATTTTCTACATTTTTTGATTCCCAACTGTTTGCCATTAATCTATGAAGAGCAGTATAATCCTCATCATCCACCATTCTAAGATCTATATCTTTATGTTGCAGCAATAACTTCGCTGCAATTGCGGATCTTCCCTAGCTACATATTTTATGGATTGCAGTTGACCATCTGTCTAGGTGTCCACGTACATTAACTTTGCAGTTTGGATGTTTCAAGACTAACTCCATAATCCGCATACAATCATAGCCCTCGTGATCGCCGTCGTCGTAGCCATCGCGGGCATAGGATGCACAGAGAATCAACGGTGACCCTGGAAAGTCGCAATCATTCACGTCGCATGTGCTGTCGCTTAATAGCTTTTTAGCGAGTTCAAATCTACCGTCGCGATATGACAGTATCTGTCTGATTAGATTACTATTTTCACCAATGCTGGGAAATCTAAGCACGTTCCAAAATGGAATCTTAATTTGAAATGCTTTATCGAGCAATTCATCCAATGTGTCGTCTTTGTCGTTTAAATGTTTGTGAGGCATTTTAGAGTTCATTTGATCTTAACACTTTGAATATATAAATACGATCGTAATAGTTATTTTCAAGTAAACATTATTTACAAGATATCATTTTAGGTACGTATGCTATTAGCATATCTATCACAATTTGAATATATCCGTCCGTTTGTACATGGTTTTATTCAGGTAAATCTTATTTACAAGATATCATGTATGTCAAGTATGTAATGTATATGTTATCTTAAGTATATGTTATCTTAAGTATATATTATATACACCCTTAGTATATGGTTGTAGGACAAAAGCACCGTAAGGCAGAAGCCTCGCGATTTTTGCAGTTTGGGCAAAAGCCCCGCGATACTTTAACGTACATATTTTTATAATTTATCAAATGTATAGATGATGCATTTGTATTCAAGCAAGCCAAAATTATAAGTGTTATTCAGGACTCAAATTCATGATATCATTAAACGGCGCTGCTATCTAATTGATCGGATTAGCTGGAAGCTTGCATTGATTTAGATTTTCGCTATTGAGTACAGCATTAACTCGATAATTGCAATCGGCGATGCGAATTCAACATTACTAAAGTGCCTTTGATTAATAATAATACTTATTCAAAGCCATAAAACAAAAATATATCTTCAATAATTTTAACTGAGATGTATTTTGAAAAGGTCAAATGCTGTCGGTTCCGTGAGTTTCAGATAAGAATAATATAAACCTAAGAAATGTTTGCATATGATAACGCATTTCATTTCATTTGTGGTATTTGTAAAATGCAATGATTAATGGGTTTCATAGTTATAAAAGTACGAAATATAAACCAATTATTAAATATATACACAATATCAATGTATATACACCTATAAATAATATATACCAAAATATAGAATACCGACCCAATACATGGACAGAAAACTGTTCAACCTTGTTAGACCGGACACCTCGCTACATCGGGCAGTTTTGCTCAGTCCCACGAGTGTCCGGATTAAAGTTTCACTGTAGATTCATTTACATGAATATAATTTTATACTATAAAGGCTGCTCACTCACTGCCGTCGGACAAATCTGAACTGTCACGTTTTTCGTCGCTACTAGATGAAGCAACAACAGGGGAAATAGAAATTGTAAAATGATAGATATTGTGAATCGAAAAGGGTATTTATAGTTTGGGCAACAAAATAAATTAGACAAGTGAAGAATTCTGGACATGAGTAATTTTGAGCAGATAGTCGTCTTATAATGAAAAATACATTTTAAAAAGTAAAAATAAGAGCCCGGCCCGAACGTGTTTGTAGCTTTTGATGTCAAAATATAAACAAAGTTGAAACACTTTTTGAGGGGAAACGCTAGAAAAAGCTTTTGCTTTGTCTAGTCTCTAAAGACGAAACATACAACTCAAGTTCACGTAAAACAATCAATACCCCAGGGGTCCACTGTCACTTATTTATAATCAATATTATATTTGTTTAAACCATGTCTTCAAAATATATGCAAATCAAAATGTAAATAAAAATGTCACCTAATTTAAAGTTTGGTTGATTGATGGTAAGGTACACGGTACTTCTCTTCTGCATTTCTACAGAATTCTAGAAGTACGAATATTTTCTAAGACTTTTGAATTTTGACCAAGGTTACACCTATTCAGTCACATGACTCAATGCTCGAATGTTTCCCCTTCCCACTCGGCAAAGGTTGGTCCTATTCCCGTCCGTCTGACGTCATTTACGCACGTCCTTTCCTGTTCCTACATTGAGCCCAGATGAAAGCGAGGGCACTCAACGATTTATTGTTTCTTATATTCATCAAAATGTTTATTCTGAAGTTCCAAGCAAGCAACGCAGAAAAGCTATTGCAAGCAAATTTACAATTTCCTACCAGAATAAAGATTTCTAGAAATCAAAGGTGTATGAGGTTATTCTTTCACAGATTCGTTTACAGAGACTAAATTAAGATACAGGAACGTTGATTTATGTACTTACAAACATAATCCTAGAGTAAATTAATCGTTTCGAAAAAATCTTTGTTCTGTTCTGGAAAAGTTGCAAGCAAGGAAGAGCTGCTACAAGAATAAACATTTACCCGAAT
>LQRL01157222.1:9228-21433 GCA_001703475.1 Hydroides elegans
CATTATGAAATAGCCATCATTAATTCATCCAAGAGTGTCTTTCGTTATGAAGCGACTGATCCGTTCCCGTCCAAAGTCACAGATCTATCAGATATATCTAGAATGAATTTTCAGTTTTCACATGCGCGGTCACTACTTGTCCGGTTAATGGGTTGTCTTTAGGGATCTCAAGTGAACCCTATAATCATAGTCTTTTAACCATACATGCCGAAAGATGACAGGACTAAGTGCATCCCCCGGAGTCGGACACAACATTATGATATGGTTGTGTTGTACCACGACCCACATCCAATCAAGGGCTTGTCCTCAAACCAACGAAAACGATCTTGCTAATCATGACGTTTCTATATTGTGCGTCTTGGGTTTAACGTCAACGATATGTTTAATCTATTGTTCCTTTTCCTGTTATCATTGCAATTATAATGGTATTGTTTTCTAAGATTAGTTCCGTTTCCTAGTAGTCAATTACTGTTTTTGTCTCAAAATAGATTTCTTTGTTGACGCTTTTCCATTAAACCTATTTCTCGCATTGTCCTTTTATGTATCTGCTCTTATTATGCCATGCTATAAATCAAAGTCCTATGAGTTTAATTGTTTCTGTATCTCTTTGTATTAATAAATTCACATTGTATATTCTGTAGGGTATTGTATACGTAATTGTAAGAGAGATAAAATAAGCTAAATCACAATGATGGACCAACAAATTAAAATTGATGTGATATTTGGTGATAAAATGTTTCACAAAAGTAAATTGGATACATAGTAGTATACATTATAAGCATAATAGGCTACATGTCATGGAAAATCCTGACACAACAAATTGCATTGGATTATTTCCTTATTTAGATAGGAACAATTATCTTTGTCATTTTATATAGGTGACTCGATCTATTTTATGACCCCTTTACCTGTCTCTAGGATATAGTAGAGCAACAAAACAGCTCAAGGTTGTAATTGCGTTTCCGACATAGTATTGATTTACAGAATTATCTAGAGTTTTACTAAGTAATTGTTATGACTCATCAAATTGAGTTGATTATTTCTCGAATGTGACTTACTTTAACATTTGTAATTAAACAAGTCACATTTTCATCCTACGTTTTTCTTTGATTATTAAAGGATATCATTATTTTGCCAAACATTTTCATTTTTCATGTTTATTTTTATCCACTGGTTCCCATAGTAACCTTATTTTCCATTTCCAGCTGGTCCTCCTGGCAACAACGCACCTTACAACCAAGGTCCTCCTGGCGGTCAAAAACCTGGAGGCGGTCCACAAGGTCCAGGCGGTCCCAACCAACAAATGAAGCCCCGCCCAATGAGCGAAGACGTATCCAGATTCGGTCCACAAAATGGCGGTGGTCATCCGGATCAATATGGTCCTGGTGGATTTAGTGGTGGTCCACATGGTGGGCCGCAGGGACCGAGGCCCATTCATATGCAGCATGGTGCTAAGTCATCGCCGTCACTTGCGCGTAAGTATTAATGGGCTTTGGCCTATTCAGAGATTTGAACTATGTTCTAAGATAATGAATATCACTGTAACTGCAAAAAACGTTGTATCTGTTTATTTTGACAAAGAATGCAAAGCCAACGAACAGACATGGTTCATTAGTTTTCCTAAGCCAAACATGTTTTTAAGCCGTAATAACATGACAAAAAGTGAATGAAGAGTCGTCTTGAATAAATATAGGCCTGTCGGATAACATAATTATTCATCAACATATCAAATTCTTGGAATCGCGTTTTAATTATAGTTTCATTTCTTTCACTTGCTATCAGCGGGACGTAGTCCCAACGACATGCACCCCGGCGGCCCGAGCGGTGCACCCCAGCACATGAATGACCCATACGGCAACCGAGGCGGCCCACAACCGGACGCCCGCTCAAAATCTGTCACCAATCTCGAACAGCAGGGCGGCCCTGGCCCACATGACTTCAACCGCCCATCTGCTTCAACAAGCACTCTACCGCGCATGCATAACCAGCATGGTGGGCCGCAAGGACAACATCAAATGCAACCCCCTCACCAACAAGGAAGGGGAGGACCCCAAGGCGGCTATCCGGGAGGGCCGGGTGGTCCGCCAAATGATATGAAACATTTATCGCAGCCCGATTTGCGCAACCGGGAAGATGGTAATGACTATGAGAACTACCCTGCCGGGCCACCACGTGGACCTCCCGGGAGTGACCCAAGGGGACCACCCCACCAACAACAACAGCCGGACTATGTGAACCAGCGCGATTTGAAGAATCAAGGCGGTTCACAGTCGATGCATAACCTGCGAGCGGATGATATGAATAACAGCCGCGTGCACGAATGGAATCGACGCAATGAGATGGCCAATCAGAATGGCGGACCACCGGGCATGTATCATAGCTTGCAGAAGGCGCTGGATCCCGAGAGTACCATACGTGGGCAGAAAATCGGACCGCGACATAACCAGCAGCCAGGTGGTGACCCAAGGGGTGGTGATCCGAGATTCGGCAATCAACCACCGTATAATCAGCAACAGGGTTACCCACACTCGCCGCAACCCCAAGGCGGGCCACAACAAGGGAACCGAAACATGCCGCCTACGTCACAAATGGGAGGTGGGCCACAAGATTACTCACGCCAACCTGGTCATCTATCACCGGGGGATGCCGCTTATGAGAACGTACCCATGCAACGACCGTTTCCACAGCAACAACGCGGAGGCCCTCCATCACAGCAGGGCCCAATGGACCCACGCATGCGTACCGTGTCACCTGATTTACCCCCTCCCCCTGATGTACCTCCCGAAATGCCGCCTCCCCCTGCTGAGGAACTACGCAATACATCGCAGGAAGACCTTCCCCCGCCCCCACCTATGCAAGGCGGACCCGGCTACAATAACCGCTTTGGTCAACAACCACCCGCTAGTCCCATGGGTGGTTCACAGGGCGGTTACAACCAACAGAAGAACTACCAGAATTTGCCACCCATGCAACAAGATAAGCGCGGACCGGAAGGCATGTACACGCAGGCTCCATCGCAGGGCCAGCCGCAGCCACGTCCACAGGATTCATCCCAAGCGGGTGGCAATTTAACGTTCAACTCGCGCAGTCAATCGACGGGCACGCTCAATCGCTCACAAGGTGCTAACCAGAAATCAGAACCGCCGAAAAGTGCCGCTGCCGCTTTAGGGGTCACGGGTAAGAAACCGCCGCCTCCGATTGCGGCCAAACCCAAGTTGAATTTGGCTGAGATTCGCAAGGGTTTTACGCAGTCGCCGTGGGAGCGTGAAGAGAAGGAGCGTGAACAGCGAAGGCGTGAACAGGATATGCGTATGCAACGGGATAATGAGATACATGAGTTGGAGTCGAAGACGTATTTGTCGCAGGAGGAACAAGAACGGCTTAGACGGTATGTGCTTCCTATACATGTTGATTTATTTTAAAATTCAATTAAATATATTAATGTATTAACTAGGGATAAACACATGGGCCGAAATGAAAATGAGCCGAAACGTCCGGAAAGCATGTATCCATAATTAACTATTTTGCTTTATTCAGTATGTTTGAAAAGCGTAACTGCATCACAATTAAGCGAGTCATTTCAAGTTGCTTCCTTAGTAACACCCATATCTTAATAAGAATAAAGCATTGAATTCATGTATCTTTGTCTTTGGATAGGTTACGACTGGACCGTGAATTCGACAAGCGCGTCACAGAAGTAAACAATCGAGATGGTGACAATGATGACGACGAGGATGAGATCTCGCCTCAGGTGAGACATGAATACAATGTATCTAAAAATGTATCTAAAAATATGTTTCACAGCCTAGGTTTAGACCAGGTTCCTCCTGTTTGTTATAACATTGAAACCTAGTCTAGACTTAGGCTGGGAAATTGCCCCGTTGTGTCTTTTAATAAGTTATACTTACTTTATGTTAAAAAATGATTATACACTGTCTCAACATATACAATTAATATTTTTAACCACTTGACTTTTTCGTATCACAGTTATTTTATAAGAAAACGAATAAACATATCTATTGATTAGTAGAAAGCGACTACTTGTTGATATTTCGAGGTTGCAACTTATATATTTCATTCTTGATTTCACCTTACCCGAATTGGTGAAATCTCCAGGGAGAAGGGGTAAGTTTTGTAGGAATTGTGTTAAACCAGGGCATGATAGTGAATGAATATGACATGTTTTCATGAATATATTCTACAAAGCGACTAATTTAATTTGCACTCAGCTTTTTTCCCATTACCCTCAATCCCTATTCAATCGTTGGAACCGATAATTTAAACGCTTTCGCAAGACTACCAACTGTATTTAATAAAACTTCGCCTCGGTTATGACGCTTTTGAAGATATGTATACCTTAAACGAATATCTTGTATTTTATTTTAATTCAATTTCTTCATTTTTACACCTAAATTGGGTATAATTTTTGTACGCAAGTGTTGGAAGATCGAAACAGTTATTTATAGGTTGGTGTATGAAAGAAAAAGAACAAGTGATGAACTTGGAAAATGAGTATATTTTAGCAGGTTCTCGTTAAAATGTTAAATTTATTGTATGTAGCGTTACGTGATTATAGGCCTTGTCACTGGGAAGATTTTTTTTAGCTTTTTAAAAACCTGCTTTTCCTTACAATCCGTGTTTTTCAATATGTTAATTATGTTACATGTAATTAACTTTTATAGACGCCTAGGATTGAAAAGCGTTACCATTTATACAGAAATCTATAAGCTTCGTAAATACTACACATATTGTGTGCAATGCCTCAAAGCTTTCGATCCCACCCCCTAAAAAAGATAAATCTCTCAAACCACTGTACAAATTATAAAAAATAATAATAACATGTATAAATTTAAAAAGTTATAAGCAAAAACATTATTCGATTTACAAGTATAGATATCAAACTTCAATTATACAGCAATACGCATATATGTTTTTATACGGACAATGAAAAGAAGAAACAAATGTTTATCAAAATTTCATGTATTTAGGATCATAATACCCTCCTTATCAAGAAGATGAAACAAAGGTTGATATCAAAATTATAAAGAATCATAATGCCCTCGTTGGTCAAGAAGACGATGAAACCATAAGTCAAATCGTGATATTCATGATTGACTTTTTTTTAGGCTCGTGTGAAGATGTTGCGTCAAATGAACGACGACATGGAGAAGAAGCGAAACTCGATGGAGGACGAAAGAAAACGGATCGAGAATATACGACAGAAGGAACTCGAGACCAATGAAAAGTAAGTGCGCCGTTCCTTTCATCCCAGTTCTTTTATTTTCTGGTGCCCTCTTACCTCTTGCTTTCTATAAATCCCTCTCTTTCTTCTTCCTCTCGCTCTCTCCCTCTCTCTATCTCTCTCTGTTTCATGTATATTCTGAGATAGTTTTCTATCAAAAGTTGATGAATGCATAAGGCTAAGTTAAAATAACCTGTTATGTATGTAAATTACTCTTAACTTTGCGTAAGACCATGTCCTCATATGATCAACAGTATTTTCAAAGTATAAGTTGGATTTTTCTCTTCATATATGGATGTTTTTATTTTAACCTCCACAGAACCGAGCGCCGATTGCAGCAGTTCGAGCAGGAGCGCGAGGAGCAGAGACAGAGGCAAATCAAACGCCAACAGAAGCAGCAGCAGGAACAAGAAGAGGTCTTCAAGAAACAGCGGGTAGGTAGTTTAATAATTAAATAAAAGAGTTCAGATCATTAAGCAGTCTTTGATTTCCTTACTTATAATGTTTGTTGATGTTTCATTGCGGAGCTGTTAATTAACGACACATTTAATAAACTATATTGAATTTTTCTATCGAAATTATTAGCGTAACTAACATTTAAACTATGCAAAATAGTTTTATACCCCGTTTGAATTCGTAAAAGAGCATATATACTTCCTGTTCGAAAGTTTGTTGAAATATTTCATGTATTAGATTACCCTTGCTTTTAATAATTGTTGATTTCCATGCTTACATATTATTGTATTCGATTATATGGCTGATTGACGTTGTCATACTGTTTGATTAAGCTATAAATCAATAGCAATATAGCAATATATGGGAATTATTTCTGAAAAAAAAACCAGTTTCATTTTATATATTTAAAATTAATGTTTTACATAATAACATATACTCTTTGTACATAATTGTTGAATTTCTAAATGTTAACTGACAACAATACTTCTTTAACGCTTACAATATTTAAGCTTTCGTTAGTTACACATCATACTCATGAGTTCACGCCACAGTTTGGCCTTTAAAAAAACGCACATTAACCGTTTGTATATCTAACCTAAGCGCCCATTGCATTTTGTTTGCGCCCTACCCACATTAAAGGAATTACGAGAAATCCAGCGGCGGGAATTTGAAGAAGCGAAACGCCAACAAAAAGAGGAGGAAAGGCGTCTAGAGCAACAAAAGCGCGATGAATTACGACGTAAAAAAGAAATGGTACTATAGCTAATAAATATTGATATATTCCACCGGTCCTCATTCTTTGTTATTTTATCGTATGTAACAAAGCTTCGTTAACCATCGTTTTAATCAACCTTAGGGTTATCATTACATTTTGAAATACGCATTCAGCCACCATAAGAGTATCATTACAAAATAATATATGCATTCAGCACATATTTCTTGTTCATTTCAATCAATTGAAACATCCATGATTGAATTCACCAAAACTTTTGTTGTTTAACGAAGCTCTGGTATGAAAAGAGATATGCAAAACGTTTATGCCATATGGTGAATTTGGGAGCATTCTGCAATAGCCTTGTAGTATAGAATTGTCACAGGGTATGTATAACATCCCCATCATAATGATGATCATTAATCTGATTGTTTCGGTGGCATGGAAAGAGTCAACTGGAAATTGTTATGGTCGTTGAAGAATTCCTTTTAACAACAAGGCTATAAATTAGAAGAATAAAATCAAAATGGATGTTTTATCATTAATGCACGAATGGTGAAAACTGCCTTGATTTTCAAAACATTCTTGTGCACATCGAAAAGCGTCAATGATAGAATAAACTCATATGTATGGATATCGATATAGTTTGTGAATAATGGTTAAATGAATTGCATGCAATTTTTACATAGGCACCGGAATAATTCTGTTTATAAAAACTAATTGGTGTTTTAGTGCTAGTATGGAATACTGAAGTAGCTATTGGTTTCGGGGTTTTCGCATGTTCTCTTAATACTTTGTTTAAACATAGCTTCAATGGAAAACGTGATTCAGATATTTGTTACGTCTTTAATCGTATTTTTTGCTGTCAGATTTAGAAACTATCTCTTGAAAAGAAATGTTATAAATGACAATTAAATAGTTAGAGATGCATGTATATTTGAATGTGAAAATTATTTCTTATTTTGATGTTATGATTTTAGTTATTCATATGTGTCAACCTTATTAGTTATGTAGTATGTAGTAGTCCGTAAATTACTATTTTGAAATACTTGATTTAGTAACAACATCGGTGATGATTGATATGCATGCTATTTTCGTGTGAAAATTAGGTGATTGATTCTTGATTTAGAAACTTATCAAATTCGCGCAAAAAATTTAGTCTTGTTAGGCGTATATTTGTTTTAGTTTAGAGGACCTTTTGTATTATTGCATATTTTCAGACAATTTGGATGAATGAATTTGCTTTCAACTGTTTCATCTTAATGTCGTTTACTTAAAACTTATCTTTTTCAAGATTCTGATTCTTATAACTTGTTAGAATTCTAGCGTTAAATCGTTTCATCTGTGATATTTCGTTTGGCTGCTTTTGTATAAATTTCAACGTTTTTAATTAAAGTGTTCGAAGACTTTGTTTGATTTGTATATATTCCTGAATAATTATTTCATTTGTTATAATACATGTTTTGTTTCACACACCAATTATTTCATTTGTAATAATACATGTATTAACACATTTTATGTTCATTTCAGACCAAAACTATGAAGCCAATAGTTGTGTCTGTATTTTACCTACAATACCCTATCCTCCCTTATCCACGCTTTACCATCACTCTCTCTCTTCCTGTAAACGCCGTTCATAAATATAATAATAACTATTTGTCTTCATGTGTTCCAGGAAAAGGAACAGATGCTTGAAATGCAACGCGCACGCGAAACGGAAGAGCGAGCGATGCGCGAACGCGAAGACCAGATGCGGCGTCAGTTCGATCGCATGAACGTCGGTGACAACTACGGAGGACACCCACCTCCCCCGACCTCATCCGGAGGCCAAGGGGCGAACCCAGATGATTCCTATTCTGTAGTTCTCAACCGTGCCGCACCTGCGCCACCAGAAAGAGGCTCCTCGTACATGTACGGTCGGGCCGGAAGTTCATCGAATCTGCCAACGAGTGGCGACCCCAATCAGTATCCACCGCGCGGCCCGACGCCGCAGTCGAAAAAGAGCGTCTCATTCGATTCGAATCTGACGACGGAAATGGGATTGCGACGGGGTGCGAAAGAGTCGACCGGGTCGGAGAGCAGTTATATTAACTATCAAGTCACTGTGGGTTCACCCGAGCCTGACAATGTTACACCGGCGTTCAACCGCGGTCCGCCAGGGCCACCGGGTCAACCAGGAGGAGGAAGCGATGCGGTGAATCAGCTGTTTGACCAACCGCCATCGTCGCAATATCAAGGAGGACCAGGGTACCAGGGTGGGCCTCCAGGTGGTATGCCCCCATCATCGCAATATCAACAACAACCACCAGTATCACAGTACCAGCAGCCTCCTCCTACGTCTCAGTACCCGGGTAGCGGTGGCCCTCAGTACCCGCCTTCATCCCAACCACCATCATCCCAGTATCAACCACATCCACACCAACCACCCACGTCTCAATACCAACCACCACCCCCTGCGGGTCACCAACGACCCCCACAACAGAACATGCACTATCAAAACGGCCCGCCATATCAGGGTGGCCCTGCTCCCCCGCAACAACAACAGGGTGGTAACCCTCAATATCAAGGAGGCCCTCCAACATCCGTGTATCAAAACGGACCACCGAATCAGTACCAATCAGGACCGCCATATCAAGGTGGTGGTGGTGGTTACCAGGGTGGTGCGCCACCCCCGTCATCGCAAGGTGGTTACCAAGGGTACAACGCACCGCCACCCCAAGGAAGTGCCGGTGGTCCAGTGCCCAGTTCGCCCTATAATCCCCCCAATACCAATGGCGGTGGTTATGACCAGCAAGCAGCCCCAAGGACTCCTCAAAACACCACGTTAATCACGAACACGGACACGCCGGGCGTCGTCGGTGGCCAGGAAGTGTATAGGGACCCACGTGATCGTTTATTGGCGGAAAAGAACAACCAAGGCAAAGGTGGACTGTCAGTGCCCGGTTCGACCGAGCGTATGTCGTTTCGCGATAAAATGAAAATGTTCGCCAGCGAAGCGGGTGAGAATACGCCCCAGGACAGAAGTAAAGTGTCGTTTGCGCAGCGTAGAATAGATGCACAGCTGAAGTCGCCATAACAGTTTGCCACCAGCGATTGTTATATAATTTGTTTATTTTTTTGTTAAACGAATGACGGATATTGCATTTCACCACCGAATAGCAGGTTGTAATCTCGTCTCTGTAAAATGTGGTAGGGAGGTTCTTTGTAAAAGAAACCAATTCCGTTATGTATCCTCAATGAAGACTTTGTTTTCTGCCGTTATATTATATATTTTACCTGCAATATGATTTAACCACACTTAGCATTTGTTTTAGAATATACACGTATCAAAATTGTGAAGTTATTTGTAATGAGCTTGTTGGTGAAGTGTAATGTTTGTCGTTCAGCTTTTTATATAGACTAGATCGAAGTGTATAGTTTGAATTTATTCTGTACAATATATATTATACGAACACTGAAGTATTTTTGAAGAACAACAGGTTTTGTTATGATAACTGTTATGGGTAGAAATATTTCCCTTAGATCCTAGACTAGATTCAAGATTTATTTACGAAAAACAACTGATCAGTTATTTACGAAACCTGTATATATTAGTATACCCGCACGGTTCAAACGATTTTTGCTTGAAATAGATTTCAGTGCGCAGTATTTTATTTATTAAAATTCGAAATGCACTTCTTAATTTCTATGGAACTTTACATGTTTCATGCGTTTCGGTACTATTCATAGAAAAAAGGAAAATGCCAGTAGTATATTTAGGAAAATTCTGTTTCATTTTCATCTAGTTTGCTTGTTTATCGATTACTACAAATGTATATAGAAAAATATTAATTGCAGCATATCAGATATATTTTGATGTACACTTGTAAAATGTTTTATCAATTGTATTTTGATTGTATGGGTGCATTATAAGCATGTGATGTGTATATATTTTTGGGGTTTAATGTTTTAATGGCCGTTGTTAATAAGTTTTCCAACAATATTTATAATCATAACTATGCATTTTAAACCTTCAATGGCTTGACGGAGAACTATACTCATATCATTTCAACGAAACATCGAACAAAATATGCGTGAATTGATTTTATACAAAAAAAATATATTATTTTTATTTGTATCCATATATTTTGCACAACACAAAATGACATATTCAGACAATTTATAATGTTATATCAGTTTTTAGATTGTAGCACATATATCGTTTAGAGAATGTTTAGAAAACAGTCTGAATATTGATAAATACAATATTTACAATGTTAATCCATTTGTTTCTAGTCTTTACATACATATTGTTGTTCATTTCTGTAAAAACAATCATATTGCCGTGTGGTTGCAGTGCATATAGATACATGATGTTGAGTTATGAACCTTACGTTTTGATTTAGAAATAAACAACATTGCAATTTATGTATTTTACAAAATCAAATTTATTCATATATTTGGTTCATTAAAATAACTGTAGTGTACGTTTCTATCTGCAAGGTTCCCCATTCGCACAAATTTGATGAGTTCGGGATGATATAGCAATATACTTTTAGTTTGGTTATGTCGCATCTATTTGTTTAGCATAGTTGATATACAAAGTGGTCTTTAGTAGATTTTACTTATCTGACATAGCAAGGACTATTGCGTGGTACAGTAAAATTAATTGATTTGAATTATATTTGAAAGTCTAAAGTCCTTTTAAGTTTTATCAGACGCCTTTTGTGGCTTCCCTAAAAGTTTACTTACACGAAAAAGAAATCAAATGATATAATTATTTGGATATCATAAAAAATATGAAGTTTGAATTATAATTGTGTTTCAAGTATTTCTTACGTCTGAGTCTGATAAACACCATTATTAAAATGTGTTTGTATAAATTTTATATCCTTGTTTTTCTGAGAAAATCTACGTTGCTTTGACTATTTTATTTATCCAGTTTATAGATATTTATATGAGTAGATTGCAAATGCAAACACAAAGTGCTTTTTGGTTAAGCTTATGCCTTTAATTTGGTTGATATGGACCAAGATTCGAACCTTTCATGTAAAACATATGTAAATATCGTTCAACGGTCAAAGTATTTTAAATAGCATGTCAAATTCATCAAACAACATGATTAAAAAAAGCAATATTCAGAGCGACCTTTCCCGATTGAACGATCAATGAAACACGTAAATGAAACATTTTCATGGCACACATATTTATTGTGCAATGGGTGTATCGAAAATGTAGTTTGTTGTGCAGCTGTATTCTATTTCAAACTCTAAAAGCACCAAATGTTCAATTCATTGAAAAAAAAAAGATACTTATTCAGAGGAGCTATAGATTAATGTAAGTTAATTTTGTATTTCTATTTTACTTTCTAACAAATACAACGCTTTATTTTAGAAAAAATCTTTAGCTATTATTTTAGAATTTATATGTATTGTACAGTCACGATTGTAAATAAGCAAAGAAACTGATATTATTATATACAACTTCAAATAAATTTCATATGAAAAAAAAGTTGTCTTTTTGAATTGCTCTCTTATTTCAATCTAAGCAATGCTTACGTCCTCTAGCGCCTCATAGAATTATATAAGAATTATAATAGCTAAGCTTAAACATATTTGACCGAAACTTTAATTTACCATTTTGAGATATTAAAAGAAGCATACACGAAGCGGAACTCTATAGTCTCGCTGGTGCAAATTTTTTTTTAAGTAAATGTAGTTATCCCCCGTGAAACGGAGGGATATTGGGTTGAGCTTGTCCGTCTGTCTGTCTGTCCGTCCGTCTGTCCGTCTGTCTGTCTGTCTGTCTGTCCGTCC
>LQRL01157228.1:0-12496 GCA_001703475.1 Hydroides elegans
CATGAAACTTGGTGACTTGGTGATGGTAGCTGCTTTAAGTAATACATGGAAACATTATCTAACACAACCACTCTTTAAATTTTGATATAATATCTAATTGGACTGTAAAACTAGTCAATTATTCGATATAAGATATTTAATATACACAGCGTTTTCTTTTAAATAAAAGATAACTGGTCTTGAACATAAATTGGACCATTTTTTATCTATAATCTTAGATAAACCTTACAAATATGTTGATATTAGAATAAATAAGGGGGAAAGTAAAAGATTACAAGAGATATTGCAATGTTCGCAGTGTGAAATTCGCAGCAATATGGTATAGGTAAAATTTGTACGCACGAGGCGTTCGCATGCGAAATTCGCATGCGTACTCAATGTGGTACAGCCTTAAACTTTCGATTATTTCCCATCAGTGCTTTAGCATGAAGATGCTTCAAACTTTACTTCTTTATGACCCAATAAATGTTTGACCCACCTTCATTCCAATATTGAATTAAACGCTAAGCGTTTTTTAAATAAATGTGATCAACAAATGTGATGAAAGAAATGATCAAAATGACTGAAATATTACCAAGATAAACTAGGGTTCTGGGTTCAGCAATATTAAGACAAAATTCGTAATAACACGTTTAGTGCCAAGTCCTATTTGATTGAAATATAACCATATTTTTAAAATGAAAATAGTTTTTCGTCGTCTTCTAAATATATATATGATCCTGAAAATTCAAATGGAAACTATACTGACGTTATGAATATTAAATACATAAATCGATTCTATATAAACAAATCTTCATTAAATCATTACGTTATTTAGTCAGTCAAATGTATAAGAAACCGTTTTAAACGGAATCTGAATACAATATGCTCAATCATAAAAATGAAACAAGAAACTATGCAGCAAATAATTCCAAAATCGAAAATTTCTATCATGTGATCAAGGGATAACTTGGATTGATCATCATTTAATTCCGAATTGCATTTCTGTTTTTCAGTATATTTTTCTTTGATCGCTCCATATAACCCCGTTTCGACTAACCATCGACTAAATTCGTTGACCAGTGGTTTATAAGCGGACCTTTTGGGCAATCCAATTGCGAAATTGGAAAATAGTAAACGTTCAGGAAACTCCCTCAGATTGCAATCCTTTCGCATCTCATCATGAATAAGTGGCGATTCCGCGAAGAAAACGTAATTTTCGCTTTTCACTTTCTCTATAACAACTGAATATGGAAAGCTTGTTAGAATATCATCATCGGATTTGTCGAATTGCAGCATTTTTTGCCAAACTTCTTTCACCGGAGAAATATCTGATGTTGAGAAATATAAACCAGCTAATGTATCATCGCGTGTCCCGTACGTGTATTCATTTTGCTCCAGCAAGTCTTGTAGATTTCTGAACGAAACTTTTCCCTCTTGAACAGTTAAAATGGATATGATGTTTGCAGACCAGATACGGACAAGAATAATACAAAACACGAACCAAAATAGCCATAACAGTTTGATTGGAATTTTCTCAATGTATTTCATTGGGATGACCTGACCTAAAAACCCCGAAATAGTAAAGCATAGGTTTTTAATATAGTCTGGATATAACTGTGTTACGTTGTTTGTTTCGCCATAATAGTACTGCGCAACGCAGAATATAACTGAATAAACTGCAATACTTATCAAAAATGCCAACCAAACCCTTAATTTAAACGGACTTAGTATCAAGTTCAAAATGTTGCTTGTACTCTGTGGTTTTCTATAGATTCCGCTCACATACGATGTTCCGATTGGATAATCCGAATAATCAATAACTTGTCGACGAACATTCGAAACGGAAAAGGGCGCCACCACAAAATCCACTTCTCCGTCCATAAGTTGCTTAACCATTCCAGTCCAAGACCCATTTGCGTCGATGTGTCCCCAGTGTCTATCGGATGGATAATGAATAGTGTATGTCATATTGAGTAATACCGCCATAAGCTCCATGTATTCGGAATAGCCTCCAACTGCTTTTGTGACGTTAGATTGTACATTGAACATGTATAGGTATGGGCCATAAGGCACCCAACCAATACGGAATGGTTGACCATTCAATTTATATGCAACATTTGGAAATAGTTTATCTATAGTAATGTCATCGTTTTTAAATGCAATAGTTTTCATCGTACTTTTGTTCTCAACAAATTCAAGAGTTTTGATAGACTTTACCTCTGTGGCAAAATTGCATAAAGATACAGTATCGGAATACGTGCTTCCCTGTTCTATACAAATAACATGGTAAAATGGTGTAAATTCAATCATAAAATGATGGCAGTCAGTATTTGGTATTATCATCCATTTATGGGAATATGTGAAATACCCATGCTGGTTCAAAATTTTATCCATATCTTTAGCTAAATTCATCACTGTTTTTATGAAAAATGCGTCTCCTATTACGGTTACAGCTTGGTTATCTGAGCTGTGCTCTTTAAACATATATTTCAATTTATCTATCAAAGAAATAGAGTTTGTTTCTGTCACGAAATAATGAGCAAATGATATGCTTTCGTATAGGTTCATCAAAACATTCTTACAATGTTTTATGGCAGCATCATAAATAAGAAGATGTGAATGGTCTTTCATTAGATGATTGATATTTTTAGTCTGATTTAAAAGGTTATAAGGTGTATTTGAAAATATTTCATTACTTACATTTACCGTTTGATTCATCTTTATTTTTGTATTAATACAAATAACACAGTTAACAATTATCAAATGTAAAATAAATTTGTATACGTGAGCCATTATATCTTATTCGAAAAATCCAAAAAGCATTGTTCAGTGCTATATTTATCAAATATTATATTCAGATTATTTCGTGTAATACATTTCGTCAAACTTATATAACGCGTAAGATTGCATTTATTTATACGAAAAAAAAACTATAAACGCAAAAAAATATATATATATTTAAAAATATATTAGAAATATTACTACATAGATTACATGAATACATGATGTCATGTGTTATGATTAAAGGCAACATGTAATGGTTTTGCATATATTTATTTATGATGAACCATTTCACCGAAAAAGTTGAACAGATTAGTACAAAAAGGCAAAACTTATATGACACAACAATTAATGTATGATTAAAACCATTTTAAATTAATAACAAACATGATATTGTTACAACATTGATTGCTAATTGATTACCATTAAGTTTAGATTAATAGTTACCAGTTTAAATTTAATTGAACTTGTAAAATGCAAATTGCTTAGCAGTGAGGAGTGTATTTATTAGATATCAAAAAACACATCTTTATGTTTTACTTTTGTATGGGGGTGCACAAAAACGGATTATGACATTTCGGGGTTGGGTGCCTTGCTTCAAATCCATTAAAGACCCTTATTGCAAAATAACTTTGTAATGTAATTATAGCTATTGCATGCGTAAATAAACTATCGACCCTGACCCGAACAATGATGTTGAACTATTTATTCTTGAATTTCAATGATAAATTCAATCTCGAATTTCGCTCACAGAATGCTTAAAAACTGATTTTTTTTCATTCTATGTATTATAAATGATTAGTATTTGGATTGATAATCAGCCTGCTCGTTTAACATAGTGGATGAGTTAATACATAATGCATTTCGCATCAATCATTCAAACATAGATTCATGTTTATAATTTAGTGCGAATATTTGTATTTACTTTTAGAATGCATTCAGATGGATTCTACCTGATGCTGGTAAAATGCAAATGGCAAACCGTCCCATTTACAATAAGTTTGTAGTGCAATAAATTTGACATTTCAACTTAATGGTGGTCGATTAAAATGTGTTAAAATTTAGTAATATACTATGTTTCATGGAAAGAAGGCAGACATATGTCAATGACTAATAACAGGTTGATAACCTAGAATAAAAGCAAATGATACATTAATTCAATGTCTATAAAAATATAAAAATGTGCTTTTATTTCAACATAAACCCATTAAGCCCTCATTATGACACCTGATATTTAGCTAATTTTTATTAGCTTTTCAATGTGATTTTTTTATTTGCATATACAGTTGTCTATTTTGTCTATCAGGCGTTAGGATATGTTTCGAGATTTCTTACTCCGTCAGTACAACCATTTCCATTTACGTTTTATGTTAACATTTGTACAAAATTCGTGTACAATTTTGGTAATATGAACTAGTTTAAAATAACCTTTTTTACATTTTGAAGGTTGTTACAATGACGAAATGATGGGGTATTACTATTTCAATTATCTGCCTCCGACTTCATGCAAATGGTTTTGCAGCATGGTCGATTCATCAAAGTTGAATGAACATCATCTACAGATGTATAGTTTGTGTAACGGCAAAAACTGACACATTTTGTATTTTGAAAGGACAAACCTTTATTTTGATAATATTATTTTATTTTGGGTATCACTTTTTCTTCATCATTACAAATTCTATGATTGGACAAAGTAAGATGCATATGTCAGGAGTACACATTTATCTTTTCTGTGAACTACCTATTTTTACCAAACATCTTACTGGCATTTACATAGAAAAAATGAAATTGAAAGTTGAGTTTCACCTTTTTTATTATATCTTGCAATTTATACCAATAAAGATTATAGATGTACCTCTTTAACGTATACAAATATCAGCTTAGTATACATTTTATATGGAATGGAATTAAACCAAAACTATGTTGGTTCTATGTTACACAGTTGTAATTGACCATGCTTTAGAACAAATCACAAAAATATATTTCTTCATGCACAGCACCTATGGGCAGTTTCAGAGCTCGATCGCGATGCATTCTTAGATTAAGTCGGTTATTATTATGGCTAATCCAAGACTGAAATATCCAAGACTAATCTAGGACTGCTTCAATAATCTAAGATTAATTCTACATTATTTATTCTGTTTCGTGCCTTTTGACCAACCTTGGATGATTGAATCTAGGAATTATCTAAGATTAATTATCATGTCTCATTATAATATGAGCATTGTGTTGATAAACGTTGTTCCTGGGATCTATTCCGAAGCATATATTCATTAGTATATATATATGCATCAGTATATCGTATTTGGCCCTTCTTCTCTGTGTTTGATCACACATATAAATATGCCAGTCATTTCTCTTTAAAGGGTTGGTAGTCTACCATTCAAATATTTTGCAAGGTGTTAAAGTATTTCGATATATGAACTTACAGACACATATCAGAAAGTTATGCCTTTGATCATACAGCCTTAGCTAAATGCCATGATGTTATATACATTGTCATAAACTGAAGTTAAGCTTTTAGACAAAAAATATATTTTCCTTATCAATCAAACTAATTCAAGAATAATATACCGTTATTTATTCCTAGAGTAGAGTGACATACGGGGTGACATAATTATTAAAACGGAAGTCACCCAGGTCCTTTTAATGCTGATTCAAAGCAGGTCTCCACCCCGTGTTTCAAAATATGCATAAAAACTTACATATCTCAAACCATCGAGTAAAATGCGTTGAAAGTGGAAATAAAGTATTTAATCCAAAACTAAGGAATAACAACTTCATTCGTAATCTTTTTAAACATAACACATGTAATATTGATAACTTTTAATCAATTATTAAACACATTGACTCAAATGTGTGTTTATTTACAAGTTATGCATTTGCGTGCTTACGTCACAGTCTTTCTACTCAAAACATTGCGTCACAATTGGGCTCGTATATATGACGCTTACGTTTTGAATAAGTCAATTTTTCAATGTGCGATAATTATGTTTATATGCATTGTGAAATGATAGAAGGTTGATTCGTAGGTAGTTGGTGAATAATGTAGTTTTTATAACGAATATAGGTTTATTTCAAATGCAAAAACGGACATAAAAGGCAGACAAAATATTTAAATATATAACATTTAATAGTAGTAATCCTTTTATCAATACTGACGGGTCAAAACCAAATTACTGGAACAATTTTATTTTTGGCCCTTTCGGGGATTTGAAATTGATTAATCATTCTAATAAAATTGACATTCAGATACAATTATCTAGGAATAAAAACAATACTACAATTCGTGCCGAGTGAAATCTGTCGATTCTCCTCGGGAAAGCAAAAAAATAGTTTCACTAGAGCTTCGCTCTCGTGAAACTTTTTTTTTTGCTTCCCCTCGGAAAATTCACAGATTTCACTCGCCACTCATGAGATATTGACATTATGTATTTTGTGATACCCAATATAATTGTGAAATTTCGAAAAAAAAAAACGAAATTGGAGTAGAAAAGGCAACATTTGTAAATGATACCCGACTTAATCCTACTAGCCCCGGGGTCCATATGCATGAAAAATCTTACATGTCTGAGTGCACTTACATTCTAAGTCAGTAGGTTAAATCTTAATGCATGGCTAGATTTATGTAATCAAGCAATTAATATTATATTTTTAAAGTGTGTTTAAGCTATCCAGAATATTTCAGTCAGAAATTCCAAGTATTAACAAAGATGTCGATGTCGAACTTAGAATGTAAGTGCACTCAGACATCTAAGATTTTTCATGCATATGGGCCCAGGATTACATTTTCAACCTTAGATTGGTCATAATCCAAAGGTCTGAAACGCGAAATTGTCTCATCTTTGACTAATCCCCCGATTACAGTCAGTCTAAGATTAGTCTAAAGCTTTAAAACTGTCCAATAGAGTGCTTAAGCTTGTTTGCACATCAATGTTCATTGCTAGCAGTTTTGTGTAGAGTTACTAGGGTAAAGCAACTGTCAATTTTCTTTGCTGCTTACTCATAATATGGCGCTAAACAGGGTTTGCCGGTTTTCATAAACAGTACTGTACAAGTCTTATTTACAATGCACTTAATAAGTCATGAGCCTGTTATTGGTAGTTTCAAACCAACGTTTAAAACGTAATTAATCTCAGTCGCCGTTCACAGTACTTGCACGAAAAGCAGCAAGAAAATTCGATACATGCGCATGCTATTGCTGTATAATATATCTGTTCACATTCATCTCATACACATATAACCTTATTACCCGCAGCGTATAATACATTGATTTTAGTGGAAAATATCAAATATGACAAAAGTTTTTCATCTCTTTATCCGATGATTTAATAAAATATTATAAAATATCATACATTATAAAGTTATACATATAAAGTTATCCAGGACCCAATTAAATAAATGCAATACTTCTATAATGGCATCCTCAATTGATATAAGTAGACAATTTTAATGAAAATCTGAGCAAACGTTTCGTTTAGTATGTCAATGTATGCCCATGCCATTCTGCAAATGCCTGCTTGTGTTGTTTTAAATACTTAGTCATTTGTAATCCTTAAAATATATGTGCGTGACAGAAACAAAAATATTCGACATACATTAATGTTGTCACAATATTTAAATATATCTGATTGTTATGAAGTATTCTATTTATAGTTTTAAAACAGGTAAAATTGAAAGTGACACATGATCTTTGAATCGGTAATTGGATACTGTACGCTTTTATTGTTCGGTGAATTGTATACTGACCTGAGTATAATTTAGATTAAATATATTAACTAAAAAACAAAGCAAATGAGTTGCTATAAAATTTGAAATAAAAAGGAATACGTGTTCTATCACTCTCACTTGAAGCCAATGAAAATAAACAAACTATGCTTGTTTATTGTCAATGTATATTGCGTATTTATGTTCTCGTTTCATTTAATTTAGTAGTAGAAAATAGTTGAGTTTATTAAATGTATACATTTAGCTTATCTATGTATGTTTTATATATTTATTTGCTATTACTGTAGTGGGATGATTATGATTTCATTGTATTTATCGCAATCATATATTTTACTCAATTCAATTTCAATTGAAACTTATCCCAAGCGATTATGTTAACATATACCGATACCACTGTAAGACTGCATTAAAACAAAATAAAAAATAAAGCTGCTATTTAAAACTAGATCAAATTGCTTGTATTTTTTGTAGCAAACCCAGGTTGAATGACATTTTAATCAATAAACTTTGGTCATCATGTTTCTAAACAATGACAAAACAGGTCTAATTTATGTAACCATTTAAGGCAATGGATTCCTGTGTATACGTGATATTGTCAAATGATATGCATTGAGTAAATAATCTGTTGCAATAGATCTTGGAAAAGTATAAAGAGCTGCGGTTTATCAAAATATCACGATTAACGTATAAAAAATGTATTTTGCAGTAAGTTGAGAAAACATTAACGGGTATGCCGTTTTGTAACATTGTTTACTTGTATTTTACTGTAAAATGAGTAATCAAACAGTAAACAATGTATGCATAGTTTCAAATAGATATTACACGTAGAATTTATATAAAGATACATAGTGGATATTAATGTTATTAATTATTTAGACTTTTGTTATATCACAAAAAATCATGCATACAATTACAATGACGTTTTAAAGACCGTTATTATTATACATGCGCACTGAATATATTAAAGTGAATTAAATCATGATTGTGACGTCATCCAATAGATTTCCTTTGATTTTTAAGGTGTTATTTCCAACGAAAAACCCTGTGCTCTCCCTGAGCCATGTGTAAAAATCCTTGATTCATGGTTGTCAAATTAATACAAGAGGGATTAGTGTCAATCATAGTTCAAGAAATGCAATATATTACACAAAGAACGCATGAGTATCGATGACACATAATTGTCGAGCTTTTTAAAGCAAGCGTATTTTACGGTGTAGTCCTTACGGGAAAATCAAAACACTACCGAAACAAGCGTTTTTGTTTTTTTATAAGCAAGACGCATTCTGGGTTTCCTTTGGGGAATACATTGAAAAGTACGCTTGCTGTGAAAAATATAAGCTCGACAAACGCTTCTTATGTGGTCATGTCCTCTCAGGCACTTATAGATTTGATTATTTCTGCATAAATACTAGTAAAAAAGTAAAAACGCATTTGGGATTGGTTAAACTTATCTTAACCCTAATATTTTAACATCTACTACATAACATTAAATAAGGCGTTTAACCAATTAAAAGAAAGACGTTATATATAATGATACAAACAAATAAATCTCATTTGAATTTCGATTAATTAATTTTCAATTGGTTGTTTAATAAGATAACAAAATGTAAGCTTTGTACCTGTTTTCTTACTGGTTAATACACTTAATAATGTGCATCTATTTGAGAAATTATCAAAATAAGTTCTCCGTTGTCCTCAAATCATCATTATATATTCACAGTTTAATTTAGAAAAATAATCATTTTAATCTTATTTATAAGTCGTGAGGTTACGAAACGCAATTACTAATGGGATTAATAAGGACTGAAGCTATAGATGATAATGATTTCATATAAATGCAAATAATATGATCGACATTTGGTTCAACAAGATTTAAATCAGAGAAAGCATTCAAGTTTGAAATTCTGGTCATTAACACCCTGCTAACGTCGGGTGTTAATTTCCCAGAATTCCTTTACTTCCATGCTTTTTCTTATTCTAAATTATGATTGTGACGTCATCCAATAGATTTCCCTTGATTTTTAAGGGTGTTATTTCGAACGAAAATCCCGATGTGCTCCCTGAGCCATGTGTCAAAATGTTTGATTCATGGTTGACAATATACTCCACGTGGGATAAGTGCCAATTATGATTCAAGAAATGCATTACATTACACCAAGAACTCATTAAAAAACTCATGAGTATCGATGACACATACTCAAAATGTAAAGCATAAGGCCCTGGTTATATGTAAAGCGTTTGTCGAGCTTTGTAAAGCCAGTGCATTTCCCGGTATTGTCCTTATTGGAAACTCAAAATGCTGACTCAACAATCGCTTGTTTTTTAAAGCAAGACGCATTCTGGGTTTTCTTTGGGAATCATTGAAAAATACCCTTGCTGTGAAAAAAATATATAAGCTCGACAAACGCTTCTAATGCGGTCATGTCCTCTCAGGCACTCATAGATTTAAAAATTGCTGCATAAATACTAGTTAGCAACTTTAAAACGCATTTCAATTGGTTAAACTTATCATAACCTCAACAATTTGATTTCAACATTTACTACATCGAATTAAATAAGGCGATGTATACCCAAATAAATGAAAAACGTTCTTTATTATGATACCAACCAATAATTCTCATTTGAATTTCGATAAAACATGTTCAATTTGTTGTTTTATAAGATAGCAAAATGTAAGATTTATACCTGCTTTCTTACTGGTTAATACACTTAAGGATATTTATATATTCGAGAAATTATCTAAATAAAGTTTCCGTTGTCCTCAAACCATCATAATATATCTAATGATTATATAAAATCCACAGTTTAATTTAGAAAAAAGATTGCCCTTCTTATCACTAGATCTTTCAAATCGCGAAAGAATGTATATGGTGAGGGAATTAGACATTTTAATCTAATTTTAAAAAGTCTCGAGGTTAGGCAATTACTAATGGGGATTAACAATGACTGAAACTATAGATGCTAATGATTTCATATAGATGCTAATGATATCATTGACACTTTGTTCAATCAAGATTTAAAGTTTGAAATTCTGGTCATTAACACCCTCCTGACGTCGGGTGTTAATTTCCCTGAATTCCTTCACTTTCATGCTTTCTTATTTAAAAAATCCGGTTGCATGTTAATCATTCAATATTTTTAAGCAATTAAACAGTATGTCTTTAGCGAGAGCTTTCATTTAAACATCAAAGATGCAAAATTTTGACACCTGAGCTCTATGCTTTTAGAAATAGAATACAATCGTGGAAATACAAAACAAAATAGTTGTACATGTATTATCATGAATCGTTAATGGTTTTTTTGTCATAAAAACAGTGCTTTGAAATGCAAAGCATATTAATTTAGTATCTAATTTGTGTATTATTTGGTTATCGGATTCAAACAAAAAAAATGTTATTAGATTAAGCCGACCGTTGGCACAAATATTGCAAATACTGAAGTAGTAATGAAATGAAACTATGATCACTATTAATAGTGATGCATGGTTTGAATAAGAGTAAGAAACAGTGAGGACAATAACGGCACTTTTTTTTATAAGTTTTGTTTTAAGTTTTCCAATGTGTCCACCATTGACGATAATATTGGCAATGACAATTTTCGAATCAATGAAAATAAAGAACTTTTGCTTCATTATTATATCAATCAAAATTATTTAGACTGTTTATGCCTAACTGAAATTGATTAACTGAACATGACTCGAATTTCAATCTGAGAACCCAAGTCGGATACACTATACTAAATGAACCTTTGGAAAAAATATAGAGGGATTGTGATTATAATTTTGAAATCATCAATCAAGACTCAGAAATCAGATGGTCTAACTTTTTATTAATTTTGTATCAATGAATTTTAACATTTATATGAAAAGCTGTCAGTTTGCATTACAATTTTATTATTTATGGAGATTTCACGTAAAATAAGGCAACTGATAAAATTGTACATTTTATTCATGAACAATAAGAATCGTTTAATCTCAGGCAAAACGTAGATTTTAAAAACATATATAAATGGAAACACAGTCGATTTCGTGATAAGAACAAATACAGGTTTTCAACTAAACATTATCCATCAGAATAAACCTGGGTTATCAGATTACTGAATAGATATTTGCCTTAATTAAGAAAATAATAGGAATTAAAAATATAATATTTAGAGGTGTCCAGTGTATAAATATATTGACTTAAAAAACGATATAATGGAAATTTAGTTTGAAAATATAGAAAAAATCTATAAAAATGATTTTCCGAAAATCATGAACCTATCGAGGAGTGGAAGTGGAGGGAACGAAGAATTGAAAAATATTTTAAGATTTTAGAAAACAGTGCGATTATGAAAATTACCTTTTTAGTGAGGGAATGGGTGAATTTTATTCTAACCAAATCATAGAAAACAGTAACAATGAAAAAATGTTTGTGACTAATTTATATATTTTACGGTGCAAAAAAAAATAAGTAGTCTATTTTAAGTGATATAGATACCACAACATAGAAGCATTTCTATATCAAACACGGGTTAGTGATGATTAATCTATACGCATATATACGGTAAAACATAAAAATACATAACTTGTATAGATATATATCTTTACACAATTTGTGTCACATTATTTCACATTTTATCATTTATTTTGACACAAATTGCCACTTTTTTGCATGTTGTCGTCGATGATATAACGTTTGAGCAGGGGAAAGAACTTTTCTTCCCTAGCACATGATTTGTATTCATTTATTCTCTTTGAACACATTGGTGCCCATTTTTCACATGTCCTCAATGAGATTATACTCCAACAATGGAAAGAAGTCCTTGTGGTTTCCCTTGAATCTGGCGTACACCTCCAGCTTGTGGCGCACGCTGTTTCCGGTATGCGCCACGCCCACCCAGATGTGCTTGGCTTTGTCTTCCGGGGTCTCACCTGCGATGACGAAAAGATATATATTCTTTATGATATCACAACATATTGTGATTATGTGATTGCCTCAATATGAGTCTATGGAAATAATAAAAA
>LQRL01157234.1:0-14589 GCA_001703475.1 Hydroides elegans
AATATGTAGTAAAAAGTGCATTTATTATTCAAATAGCCTTATGTTCATCGGCATGGTTTGTAAATAAATTGAGATGGAGGGGGTATATGACTTACACCGGAAGAATGAGCTAATTTTAAATTTAATTATATGTTAATTTCAAGGGAAAAGCAATGTGGCAACCATTTTAAAACACGGTGTAAAGACAACCAAAAAATGAAAATTTCACTCGATAGCCGAAAACATGCATGGTTAATCCTATGCAAACAGAAAAGGGGTTGAAGACTTAGAGGCATCGTTGGTAGCTCCAAAAAATTAAAGGGGCAGTTTTATATAGGGAATTAACAGCCGTGATTGATAAACCGAAATAAGCTAAGTATGATATAGTATATTCACTAATATTTCACATGTATGTATATGGTAAATCGATTTGAAATTAAAATTCATCTCGTCATTGAGATATCAGTCGTTTTTATTGAGCAAAACAATTACCATTTTAAAAATGAAACATTAAGTTGTTTAAATTGGATATCCAAACATATAACCCATTTATATGTACAATTAGTCAAAAAGGAAACTTCAATAATAAATTTAAAAAAAAACACATTTCGGATTCCAACAAGCCATAGACAAGATCATGTTAGTACAAATTGCAAATATTGTAATTGACAATTCCAGCAGCATATTACTATAGGCCGGAGTTCCTCTTGAATTGCTCAAAATTAAAAAAAAAATGTTTCTAATCACGTAGGCAAGTTCCCTTGATTTATATATAATTTTGCAAGTTAAATGATTGTTGAATGAGAATTCACTGGGTAGAAATAGGATCATATTTTGTGGTGTGCATGTGGACGAAAACATAAGCGAGTCCTTTTCGCCAATTTCACTCGCCGTAACGAGTGTGGCAAGTGAGTCGAGTGGTATTCCATACCTGCACTAGGCATCGTTCAATTATGGATACATGCTACCCAGGAGATAACCCACTTAATTAAACATATATTTTGTTTTATATCGTGATGTAGATTGAGCATATATCTACAATTGGATTATTGATAGCATGTGCTTTATCACGATATTTACATTTATTCCTATATATAATATTGTATGAAGTATATTGCAAAAGTAGGAGTAATAAGTCCAAGTAAAACCTTGATAGTACGGGTACACACGTGAACTGACATGATTGCAAGCGAAACTTATTGGAGGAATGTCTAATTAGCATATGTTTAGTCAAAATGTGGTCAAACTGCCCCCTATAAAAACATGTAAAAAAATTGTTAATCTCTCACGAGTATTTGATATAACATAAGCTATCATTTAAGACTTTATTACTCTTATTGCATTGTATTAAACTCAAAGGTTTCTTAATTATAATTTGTGGATTATATTTTATGGCTGGACACATTTGGGGAGAAACATTGTGAGATTGATTCGTCTTTTGGCATAGAAGTCTATGTCAAATGTTAGAAAATCTAGTCAAACAGTCCCTGGACATGATTTCGCGGAATCTGCACGGTCCCCGGTCATAAAGGTAACTGTGGTAACGGACGACCATTTATGAAATACGAGTGACAATGTGTGATGAGGATACGTAAGAGTAGCAAATGTTATTATGCAGACCGTGTTTTTGGGGCCATTTTGACCGGGGCATTTTAACCGGGGGCATTTTGACCTGCATTCGCTATAAGAAAGAAATACGATCACGAGTATTCGGGACATTAATGTAATTAATAACCTGCTATTAGTAATTATGTATGACATACAAATGTTATAATTTGAATCTTTGTAAATACAATATAAACATTTTAATAGCAACATAAAAAAACATATACCATTTAAACGAAGGTATAACTGAACACATTTACTTATTTCTGAGATATCGTTGTCGAACAAAACAAATATTTCCCAACAAAACGCATCAATAGTATGGGATAGATAATTATCTGGAAACAATGGCCTTTAAGATCAACATACACAACCTATTTACCTGATTATCTCGATGTCAATGCTTTTCATACGGTTGTAGATCTATATATTTACCTGCTATCTACATGTTTAATTGTAAGGTTTTATATTTTTCTGGATAAGACAAACATTAAAAGACTGAAACGCATAACCAAAACATAAACATTTCATCGAAAAAAATGCATAACCAAAACAACATTAGAATATAAATATGTCATGACTAAGCTTTAGAATGTTCTTGTACCACAAATTTACACAGCGCATATTGATGCTCATTACATAATGAACACTTATTGTTGAGTATATTGCATAGTTCACTGTTATAAGGGCATATCATTTTTTTATGTTTTATGTATAGGGACATAATGGCATTATTTCTGAATTGTGTTAATGTGAAGAGCCTATGCTTCATTGATCGTCAAAAAATCCGATTGTGCAAGCAATCGTCGCAAATTGATCACAGTGTGCAGTAATACCAAAATAACATGGATTGGAACGAAGAATTTAACAAAAAAAAATAGATATACATGCACAAAAAATGGCTTTTTTTTAAACGAATATTTTTGTCAGGCCTAGGTTTCAAGTAAACAATCGTGGCAAAACAGCTCAAGTTTAGAGTAATACCAAAATAATTTGGACTTGATCTTATAATTTGAGGTAGGAAAGAAATGTTCTTGCACAAATATGTGAATAGTTAATAGCTAGATGTACTATCTTTGGCATTAAAATAATGTATTAGTCTCCGCAGATCGTATTTCATCGTTACATGGACATGAACGAGGATTTCCGAAAAAAAAGTAATATATGCGCTGATTAACATATTTTGATAAGTAGTATTAAAACAATGAAAACGATGTTAGACATCCAGGAATTGCATAATGCTTGAAGTAACTCCTTGAAATTACACAAATCAGATTGTCACCAGTTTTGCTATCCCATTGAAAATAAAGCAACAATCTTAAGACGTTCTACTCGTATGTATAACGTACTGTTTTGTTCAGTGTTTTTAGGCAGCAAATGTTGTCATTTAAGTTCATAATGTACCGTAATGTTACCATGTTTACATCGAAACACAAATACCCTCTGTATAAATCATGTTTCGATTTAGTCCAATCAAAACAAATGATTAATGACACATTAGTATTAAGGCACTATAATACACCTCAAATGGCCAACAATCTTCTCATTTTATATTGTTTTGCATCATTTTTAAAAACATAAGTTCAAATAGTTTCCTAATCATTATCTTGTTTGCAGTAAACTAAAAATAAGATTTGTGTAAAACATGCTTCGATCTATTCCAATCGAAAACAGTGTTTAATGACACTCTATCATTATGGCACTATAATACACCTCTCCTCAGTTCAGAAGAGCACATCTGTGTTTATTTTCTCTTCATCACATATTTCTCGTAATTAGCGGACTAACTAGCGAAACAAAACAAGGTTTTCAGAGAGAATCATTTGTTACAAAGCAAGATTAACGGGATAGAGGCTAGCTAGAATATATAACATTCTTGAGATATAGATTCATTGTTTAGTGGTTTTAGACTGATATTGCGAAAGCGTTTATTTCACGATTGCTCAAAAGACAATTGCTCATTGACATTAGGATTGCGAAATCTAAAAGGACTTTTGACTGCAGGGACTTTATAAAGCAAAATATCGAACAGTGCAAACTGATTATTACAGTTGGTTGCAAAATAATTTGTTAATTGACTAGAGAGTGAAAGGTTACACTAACTCAAAGAAATAACAAGGTAAAGATTTCGCTCTTTCATTTATATGAAGTTGCCTACTTTTCACAAAATGATATGGTCAGATACATATTCTACATAAGAAACATTGTTTGATTATAATATATCTATTATATATAATAAATGCTTCAATTAGAACTAGAATGTTAATGTGGTATGAAATTCATAATAAGATATTCTTAAATAAAATAAATCGAGTTATTTTCAGAATGAAGATATATATTTTCACGAAACTTGGGATGACATAATGGTATAGGTTGGAGAACATAGTGGTCACCCGAGGACATTTTTGTAGAGCTAGGGAGGACATAATGGTAAAGGGGTAGCGGGAGGACATAATGGTCGGGAGGACATAATGGCACGTAACACATGTTTTTATATGCACAATTTTAGCACCATTTTCCAGCATGTTTGCGTTGCTTTTGAGCTGTAAGGACCCATTCCAGAAAATCATCCCAAGGTTCCTGTCAATAACCATTTATTTGCAGCACCTCTCAAAGCTTGTTTTTTTAGCATGTTAGAAAAAAATGTTACCTTGGCTATCGAGGTATCCCTTATTAGATTGAATGCGAGCGAAATCAGTGTTTTTTTTCATTTCCAATAATAGATACTCAAATATTGGATTTCATTCTTTGGATGGAGTATACGTTCAATATTATCAGGAACGGGTTAATCGAATTATAAAAAGAAACGTGTGGATGTGTGTTTTTTCCTGCACTATTAAGCTTTGTCTCCTGTGACAACGTATTGATAGGAATCCAGAACAAGTTGTGAAAGTGCATAAATTCACTAAATATAATTCTACCACTAATCGATAAATCGACTGATTCAGAGGCTCAAACCAATTTATTTCCCTCATCGTTTATCATTTTAGAAACTTACTGTCTAGATTCAACTCAGGAATTATTAAAACGCGAGCGGCACCAAGTCACAAAACGTCCACTAGACTAAAACGTTTTTACAAATAATAACATTTCATTTTCAGAATCTTCACAGCAAACTAGAATCTCTACTAGACTCTTAGAATCCATACCATGTAACCCAAGCGGTTCAGGGGCTAACGTAAAAATACTTTATCAACCCCCATAGCAAAGTAAGTAATTATCAACTAGCAATTATTTATCATTTTCAGAATTTATAAACCGCTGTTCACTCTCTAAATTAGACTCGAAGAATCCAAAATAGGTAACGAACTCGGTTCAGAGGCGGGGTCCCACCCTGGATCCCGTAGACACTCTTTCGGGGCAGATAGCGACAGCAGTATGGAACAGTGAGTATTGAGTCTAAAATTGTGTAGATTCTAGTGAAATGTAGATTTAGTGCTCACTAAATCAGCTAAACATAATAACATAATTAACATGCTATTTTTATGTTACATTGGTCATTTTTATGTGTGTGTCTACCCAATAATTCCACACATTTTTCGACGCATTCAGGTAAAAAAGGTGACACATGTATTTTCTCGATAGGAATTCATTTCATATTTTCAATAAACATGTAGTTATTTAGCTACTGAGCAAATGTTGGCAAATATAGAATGACAACAACTATAGCCCGCATGTGTTTTTAAAAATATCAAATTACAAAACGCAATTAAATCGGAAGCGCCTCGAATGCATTGGGTTACAATTTTCACATATCGATTCGGAACCCGTCTATGAGCGCCCTGTCAGTAACGAAAAGTATTGCTGCGAAATTTAGCGATTTGGAAATGGCAACGAGCGATTTTCTTGACCGATTAGGCCACACCAAGCCAATAATGAAAAGCCCTATAATATAAAAAAATAACTAGAATCGCTGTCGCTCTTCGTTACTCCCAATATGGCCATGTTTTCACGTTGTAAAACATTTAAGTACAAAATTACATGTTTGTCACGTTTTTGAAATAGTAAATTAAGATTTAACGACGTAAATCCATAGGTATATCATCGGAATCTTTATGTTTGAACCCGTTTTGAATTTGATTGAATGTTAAGTTTTTTGCTCTTTTATGCGCTCATGGCATTTAATGTGATTTTGATAGGGATCCGGTTTGAAATAAAAATAATCAGGTGAGATTGATGGGTTTTCTTTGTCCCATAGATTGGTGCTCATCCATTCATGTTGATGTTATTACCTTCTACAAGGTTGCTTTTTATTCTACTTTGATTTATACATTGATTGATATGCGTTTATATGTCTCTATAAAATAATGCGGACGGGTCTATCTTCTCGTGAATTCACGTTCGCCAAAAATGTGAAACGAATAATCATAATGATTTTGCATTTCTTTAATGACCTCTTATTATATGAAATTGCTCCCTATGGAATATCGACTAATTAAGTCTTTGATTACATTTCAAAGCATATATGTCGAAATTACTTGATGTACTGGGACGGATCTAGTAAAGTAAGGACGGGTGGTGTTATTATCATTTTTTGGAGGGGGTGGATGATGTGTAGTTGGTTGCAAAAAAAAAACATATTAAGTCAGTTACTGGTAGAATTGATTTGAATATATTACTTGCCAGCTTGGAGTCAGAGTAAAATTATTAAATTCCCTATTATTTGTTTTCAGGCAAGCTCCTGTCGACTGGCGCAAAAAGAATACCTCTATGTTCCTGCGCTATCTATCACGCGCTCTTGAAAGCAACATCAAAGTTCCCGTTTTGAACGACGAGAACGACCAACAAATGCGCGTCATAACGCCCTCAATTCCAATGACAAAAATGACACGACTGCGCCCGTATATGTTCCCACCAGAACTCACCGATAAAAAAGAAGCGCGCAAGTCATTTAAGAAATACGGGCACTGGAAAAAGGTGGATTTCAAATGGGTCGATATTAGTAAGATAGGAGTACCTGATGATTATGTAGCGGCGGAGGAATGTGATGATATTTGTAAATACTGGAAACGCTTTCTTGATGACGATATACCGATACCTGCCATTCGTGTGTACTCGGATATGGATTTGGAACTAATAAGTGACGGGGTACAAAGGGTTAAGGTACTGAAAGATGCGGGCTTCAAGTATGTACTCGTGTACTACAGATATGAAACCAACGATGATCCGCCATAATGAATAAGGGCGTTGTTGCTCAAAACTGCACACTGACTGTGAAATAAAGAACGGATGCTTATCAATTATACGCAACTAAATATTTGCATTTTATGCCAGAACAAATACTCTCCTTTTTTCCTTAAACCCTACTTATTTTCCCCTTTAAAATTGAATAATCTGAAGGTTCAAGGTTGTGTTAAGGGTAAGCGGAGAATATAGGTTCTGATGTTTGGTTTTATAAATGGAACTGATGTGCTATACCGAGACAATTCTTATGTATGTTTTTGGTACATTTGTGTGAGTTATACTTTTATAGATTGAGAACACTCACAATTGTTTTAATAAAAACAATTAAAATTGTAAACACATTTTTCCTAATTTAAAATCGTATTGTGTAAGTGTTTTTGTGTTAGAAACCTTTTAAACGTAAAAATACGTAACGGAAAGCATGGTATAAGCTGTTTACAACGTCGAACCAATTATGCTAATAAAAAGTGCCTTACTTTTAAGAGACTTATATAGAAAATGGTGCAGCTTAAAACTAAGAATAAGATGATTGGAAAAAATCAATTAAACTATTTAAATGTCATTTTAATAACGTTGCTGTGTGTTTCTTTGTCATTAAATTTTACCTGAACTGAATTTCAATTTTAGTATGTGTGAATGAGTACACTATAAATCAGCAGAATCTTTGTTAATTTGATTTTAAATCCTTGGATACTATTGCCTTTTCTTGTCATTTTTTTTAATTCAGTGTGCGTGATTTTATATGCTTCTATGTAATATTTATAATAAACAAATTTCTAATTTTATAAAAGTTTTATTTTTTGCATTAAATGAAATGAAATATATAATATTATATACAATATAATATACAATATAAACCATAACATTCAATAAGTGTAATTATTAAAGGTTATTTCCAATCTCAAAGAATATTATACGTATGTAAATATAACAGATTATTTAATCAAAGTCTCTTTATTCAATCTTTGTTCTCTTAAGCTTAGCGATGCACCGCTGAGGTCTCTAGGTTGCATCTTCCTATCTGGAAACCGGTCGCGTTACTTTGGACTTCTACTAGGCTGTAGACCGTGCGATCAACTTTTCTGACGCGTATGATTTTATTCTCATTAAAGTTCAGTTTAATTTAAGTTTTATAACGTAGGATTAAAGGTTATACGTTTAGCAAGCACATATACTCAATGCTTATTTGCTTTGCATCTCGTAGTAATAACTGCATATTGACTCAAAATATTGACTAAATACATTATGCTTTCCGACCGACTTTTGAAAACACACCAGGAAATTGATCTTTTTGAGCGAATGTCCTGTATAAAAACAATCGCCCGCACCTTCGGCGCTCGCATTGAACAAAATATTCGAAATTTTTTTTTAAAAAGACTGTTTAAAAGAATGTTGAAAAGTGTGCTACACACATCATACACATATAGCTGTAAAAAGATCGAACATGATTATTAGGTATGGCGCTTCACATTAAAATGGAGCTTTTATAAAACGCACCTAAAACAAATGTTTTTTTTATATATAATTTAGAGAAATGTCTTAATTGTTAACAAGTTATTCAATGAATTCGGAGCAATCATTTCGATACTGTGCGGCAATGTTCAGACGGTCATTATTAAACTGGGTATAGGATTTATAAAATCCAACAGTCTTGGACACTCTTGTTATCTATCGGATATTTTTGCATAGATCCATGATAATCAAAACGTTTCAACTGCCTTAGTATGTCCATGGGTCATGTGTGTGACCTTATGAATGCACTTTCTGAGGAAAGAAGACGTGATGTGAGTGTACCATAGGTGTGATCCGACACATCTGTTCCTGGATGACGGAGAGCATATGCCAAATAAAAATCGAATTTAATTGTAATCATTAACTAGTATTAAAGGTTAAACGAATTATTATTTTCAATAACAACACAAAAGAAAGTGTTTATCGCTTTTAACATAATATTTGTGTTAAACCATAAATAATCACAATCAATAGTATTTTCAGGCAGCGTTACGGTATAATCATACTGGAAACATGATAGATATTGTGTTACCAGCTTACCTTGTATTCTGTATCGGCACAAAATGTCTTATCCGTACCATGGCAGCCACACCTAAACCGCTTAGTCAGCAATAATGCACCATTTAAAACCCTGCAAAAACTTAAAATCGCCCAATTAAAACAAACGAAGTTACATTTGCACACATACATACACAATGGCTTGCTTATTACTGTTTTCTTCTTGCATACACATACGCACCCATTTCGTACAGCTCACACGTGAATGCATTCAATATCCGATTCATACACAAACCTGTACACGTGCGTAACACGTGTGCAAACCTACCGTCTGCTATTGTAGTTTCAGTTTCAGCATCAGCAGCTGTAAAATATAAGGGAAATGCCACGCATTGGTATAGAATAAGATTAAATTTATTAAGACATTTTATACTTATTTATGTTCCCTAGTGCGCTAATAAATCTATAAAATGGGGTAGGCTAACATTAATTATAGTCCTTGTTTAATTCCCAAACAAATATTTTTCTTAATTGATGTATTCAAATAAAAATTGTTCACTGAAGTCCCGTTTTATTCCGTATATTTCGATATTATAACAAATGTCAATACTTACATTCAAACCAAAATGTAGAATATAAGATGAATAAATCTGTATAGACTATATATTCTAATTGTCGTGTCAAATTGTTCAAGCAACATGAAAATAGCGAAAAAATAATCGAAACGCGTATACACAAATGATCAGCAATAACATGACTGTTTAGCAAAAGGGCCGAGGTAAATAAAATTTAATAAATAACAAATACATTTTGTGTGCCTTGAAGATAATAGTTGATACCTGCTGAGTGTTGAAATACCACACAAGATAGTAATATCGCCTTTAAAAGGCGGTGGTTGAACATGGTTGCACAACTTGATGTCTCGACCTGTGTTCCAAAGCGAGAATACACAGCGTGATAAAAAAATGTTTTAGAGTATTTAGTTGACTATGGGCTTACAAATATGTGTATGCAACGCTATATTCTTAATTGTTTTTTTCTGTATAATAAAGGTACATACTAGACTATATCCTAACCGAAGTTGAACAGTTATCGCAAAATCAGATATGTATGCTTTATGTTTTTTTTAAGAATCGTTAAAGTTTGAATTTAAATATATATTAATTCTAATAAATAATTCATCTTAACTATCTTTTTACGATTTCGTTATTAACTAACGTTTATCTTTAACAATTAAATATCAGCATATAATTATATGCGATTTATAAACTCGAATATCTAAAGAAATGTGTTATTTTCTAATATATACTTTATCTACTGTTCATCTCTTATAAGTCTGATAATAATCAATATACCCTTGTAATAAACTAAGTGTATTCCCTTGTCCAATCTGCAAATGGTTTTAACCCCGTTAGACCAACCTTTTATACATCTTGTACACATGCACGACCAATAAATCTATGGGAAGGAATCGATTATACTAAGCCATATATATAATAAGCCGTGAACGTCAAATTTCGGAACGATGTTCGAGCAACGTTGAAAACGTTAATATTGTAGTAGATGATGAAGTAATGTGGTTATCACATTAGTGTTTATGGTGATATAATGAATATCCAAAACATGTGTTTGCTTCCTTTATTGCTTTATTCCTTATAGTTCTATATATAAACATGTTTTAATTTAAGATATTGTTAAACATGTTGTGATTAGGAATATATAGCAGTTCTTTAAACATGTAAATATCAAACACGACATTAAAGTATAGGCAATGTTTCATTGCATTATTCTAAGTGTTTTAGGAAAATCGGCATTGAGCTAGAATGAATCGAAATAACACATTAAAAAAGAAGATTAGCATAAGATTAAAATTGATTTTAAATCAGTGAAGCTTAGCTCGGCTTATTGAAAGGCGTCAAAAAGAAAATTTCTACATCCTTTTGTCGATAAGTGCACATCAACGATGAGTTCTCATATTTATTATTGGATAAGTAAACTTATTTGAATGAAATCAATATACGTGAGCTTCTCTTAATGATTAATGTTGGATTTTGAAATAATTAACGAAAAGGGTTTAAATTGATTATTCCAATACATGTTATGATAAAAACAAATGTTTTCAATTGATCGGATTAGCGTAATGATTGCATGATGCGCTTTAATTTCAAAGAAAATGGATTGAAATAAATTATTAAATCATTTTATGAAAATAGCAAAAGACTATAAAATTATCAGATTTTATTTGCTTTATGGTGAGCTTGATATAAAACTGAATTTTGTTTTTGAATGATTGCTAAAAATCAACTTTGTTTTATTTTCGATCTGATTACGTGGATGACGTTGTTTACTTATCGAATAAACACAAACAAATACTTGAATTGGAGAACATATCAATGGAATGCATTGCGAGCAACTTATTGTTAATTTATCAACATAAATTTACATATTTCATTCAATATATTTTGGCCTTTTTTAATGATGATTATACATGCGCACGCATTCACAAATATTTCCTGCCTTACTTTATATATATCCCTCATAACAAATCTGAAATTAGTTTACCTCATGCCATGAAATACAGTTTTATGAGAAATAAAATGTCAGTGAATAATATACAAATATAAACGAAACTATTTACCATTTATCCATGATGTGACTACATCGCATGATTATATTTTAAAAATTATTTGGGGGAAACGTATTTTGATCAAAGGATTGATATAGTCTTCGATGGCTTGAGCACAAAATACCAGCCATAATACTTTACAATCGTTATACTAACATTAAGTACTGCTATCTAACCTTTCACAAATGGCTCCGAAATACAAGTTTTAAACAAAGTAAAAAAACAATCGATTTTAGCATAAGCGTGATCACGAACATATCATTTTAGTTTCACTTTCAACGATACCTACTCATTGTTTTAATATCTCATTGACTTCGAACACACGCTCCTCCAATTTCCTTTTGAATCTACGCATTCTTATCTCGTGCTTGTGATGCGATTTGAACGCCACACAACGCCGTAGAAAAGACTTATACTGTTCATGCCCTACATATCCCTCGTCACAACTCTCTCTATAATGATGCGTTGATCCATGTTTGTGGTCTACATAAAAGCGTGGGTGATATGAATATACACAGCCATGACTGTACATAACGATGCATCTTTCCGGATTTACGAAGGATTTACTAAGAAAGCTTTGGCTAGAGGTCTTAAACTGATCCGAACAAAGATAAGACGTATAGCGTAACGATAGTAATGACTCTGCCTTGTTGATGTGTCTAGCCTCTTTTTGATAGAACTTCATATAAAACGATATCGATGAACTTTTGGCCACGCTGGAATTGTGTCTAACCAGTCTGTTCATTAAGGTATTATAAGTGTCATCCAAGTTGGGAACGATTGTTTCATCTGGATCCAGAGGGATAATGTAGCGGAATTTGTTCATATTTCTATACAAACAGTCACTGAGCGCAGCCTTATGTTGTGGTCCAACACATGTATATCCATTTTGTGTATCCAGTTCCTCGCGACCAAACGGTGTAGGAAATTGCTGAACCACTAATATGCCACTGTTAATATAATGGTTGAAAACTCGTTGCATTCCTGGGGACAGAGTAAGTGAACAATTGTAGATGTGAAACTTTGTTACACCAAACATGCGTAGTGTTTCTATCCATTCAATAAAGAGTGGTATATAGGTATCGTTGCAATGTCTATACAATGGTTTTACACACACGCCGAAGTCATGTGTTTCCGTTGCAGCGGGTGGCGTCATCACTTGAATTGCATTTACAGGAGTCTCGCAATAGAGAAGCGTGAATGACATTAAGTGCGCATCTTTGTAATTGCAATCCAAATGAAATGTAATTAAAGCCTCTTCATATTGGACTCCATTCACAAAGAATGTCTTACCACTGTGTAATGAGTAAAATTCAAATGCATCTAATACAAAGGGCTCTGGTTGTGATGGACTCCATAAAAGCCCAACGATATCTGTATTTGCGTCAATAAATGCTGTTGAATGTTCCGGGTGGGGGTAGAGAATATGTATCCGTAAACAAGGAGTATCCTTAATGGCCAATCGAGTATCCAACCAGGCTACAGAACGAACTAAAACAGGTATAGTTTGCTGCGAACTAATGTTGCTTTGAATCAATTTCTAGCGCTATCCGCATAGTATCTGATAAGATTATCATCTATCGGGTCAGCTTTAAAACTTCCATTGTAACAAATCCAGCCTAAACTAAGTAGAGCCAGCTAGACTATTATCCATAGAGGGTGATATCGCTTGGCTGCAATACGAGAACAACATGTGGCCCATTGAAAACTTACAATTATTAAAAGTAGGTTTTTAATAAAATACATGATCAAATTGGAAATTCTTATTCGTATTCTCATCTAAGTGACCAATAACCCTTTGTTTCAAAGGGATCCCGAAATATCAATTTTCATGATTGAGTAATTATTTCTTATTATTTACACCACAAACAGATCTGAAAATAAAATGAAAACTTATTGAAATAGAAAATGCTTTTGGTTCTGTGCATTACTAGCGGCACAATACACCTATTCAATTTACAATTTCTTCTCGAACATTCAGTTATATTAAAAACCTTAATATACCCTTTATTACCATCGGCCTTGATAATGCCACATCGCTTTCTTGAAAAGAAAACTATATATGTTGATGTCATTTTATTTAATGATACCACACTAGGAATACTGTAGAATCCTATTCAAAGAGCTTGGATTTTTAATGATTATAAAACAAAAAGGCTCCTATTCCAAATATAGGGCATATTTGGAGACGGAGTAGATTATTGCACTTTGGCATGTAATTGCAGCTAGATCATCTATATTAAGATATTGATTATTATTCTGAAAGGTAATTTCATTTTTTCTGAAATCATTAAGATACCACGCACTTTAAATAGGATTCTGCGTTTGCATATTAATCAATTAAAGCAGTTAGGCAGCATAAACATTGAATCGCTATAACAAACTATTAAATAAAATAATCAACGATGTGACTGTTTTTTTTTACTGTTTATATTATTGATTGGAGTAAAGTACTTAATATATGTGATTTGTATTTGAACATAAAAAGTGGCAACATAAAAGCAAACTCTTACAATTCTGTATATTATAATCCATTAGTTTCATCATTTCTATGGATTTCTTAATTTGACTTAATAATTACATACCCTGAAAACTCATTTCCTGGGTTTTAAGCCTGTATCCCAATTTGATAATAAACATTTTTCGAAAAAGTATGAATCTTGATTCAGAAGGGTCGAAACATGATGTTTATCAACGTTTTTTTAATCAAATATTGATTTCAACTAAAACAGTCGTTATTCTCAAACAACCGAATGTCTAATACATAATACGATGCATAATACGATGCTCTATTTCGAAAATTCAAAATATAAGTTTTAATTCAGTATCATTTTATCAAAAACAGTTATCAAGTTTGTTAGATAATTGCATAATAATTAATCATTTTCCAAAACATGGTCTAGAAAGATGTTGTGCAAAAAAGGTAACGAATTGATTAAGTATCATCTTGAAGAATAGCGTATCATGATAATTCAAAAAGTACTATATTTTTTCATATATATTTGTGAATATATAATAAGCATATCGTAATATTACACCTATCGGGTATATTTATTTATTTAAATTATGAATATTTGATGGAATATTTCAACATTGGCTCTCTATTTCAAGAATGTTTCTATGCAAGGAAGCTATGAATAACGAAATCGATAGCATTGTATACACATTGAAGCAAATTCACAAAT
>LQRL01157243.1:5556-20071 GCA_001703475.1 Hydroides elegans
TGTGGCACTACAAATGTGCTGCAATAATAATGCTCAATTTGAGCCCTGTTGTTTATCATATAAGCAAAAATAAATATTGAGTATCGTTGCAAGAAGATGAATAACAAAAGACCTATTTTAAATTTGGAAAATAGAGAAAACAATCACTTATGTTTGAATTTTGGATTGAATGGCCTATTCTTGCAAATGCAAAACTATTCACTATTTAATTTAACATAATGCGATAAATGCATTGAATCTGAAATTTTAAATGAAGCTTTTATGGATTCTCTTATAATCAAAATAAAAGAAATCAGATGTATGCTCTAGGAGCATATCTATTCTTGTTTAATCTTAATTCTGGTAGGAATCTAAATTCTTGTAAAATTTTCTTTATTCTGGTAGGAGAAATGTTATATCTTGTAGAACATTTTAATCTCAAAATTAAAGGTTTATTCTTGTAGGAAAGCCTCTGAAAAGTTCCTTGCAACATTAAAAATGTTCAACTTGCTTCAAAAAAAAAAGAATAAACATTTTCATACAAAAATAAATAATAGCCAATGTACGATGTTTTCATATAGTTTCCTACATGATTTAGGCCACTTCTAATAGTTTTGACCAAAAACATCCGTTGAGTGCTCCTCTGCTTCAAAATGGTATCTGTAATGCATTCTTAGCATAGGTTTATGTCCATAATTGACAAGTACGCTTGTAAAATCGGTGCGAACATACATTCTTAACGGTTCTAAACACTAACTGTCGAACAGATTTTCTAAGGTTATACATATGCTCTCCCCCATGTATAAAACCTGTTATACTCTAGGTGTTATTGTAGTTGTTTAACTTAAGCAACCTGTTTGTTCAGATTGTATATGCAAACGGAATTAAACAAATAAAGTGCAAAGTCAGTAGATTGTACGAATCTATCTGGCACCGCAAGGTTACATACTGATGAGTTTCTGTTGCTTCTCAGTACAATAAGCTGTGTCTTCAGTGCGGATGCATTGTATCCCTTATCCATCCATTACGTTGGTAAACATATGTATAATACAGGTTTGACCATCAATTTCCTGCACTGAATACGTTTTATCCATATGATAAGGTTACGATCTGGTTCAAGGTTCAAACCCTGAAGTAATGTCTTTGGGGAACATCTTGCGAGCAGTTTTGCCATTTAAAGGATCGAGAAGATTTACTCGAACAAAATACCTTTGATAAAAGTAGTTTTCCTGTCACTCCAATATAATAAATGTTATCTATATTAGTAAAGATATATCTTATTTAAGAGATTTCCGATTGTATTTTACTTAGACCTTTTTTCGAGGAAAGTATTCCGAAAGGGTTCGTCCAGGGATCGGTCAATCATCAAAAACCTCTTTTCGGATTATGACACCGACGCAAGATCAGTCAGAGACAGCAATCTATTATTCTATATTTCTTTTCCGAATCTGATATTTATCAAATATATTTGTTTTAAGATGTTGTCTATATTCTTACCATGTCATATTTTATTTATTTTAAGAGCGTCATATTCGAATGGGTTTCTCCAGAGACCTCTCCATAACCTCCGAAGAGCGTCTCATCAAAAATTGGTTTTAGGATTACAATACCGACGCGCGGTCTGTCATAGATACATGTACTACCAAGACAGCAATCAATTATTTTATATTACTTTTCCGACTATGATAGTTATCAAATATATTTGTTTCAAGATGTGGTTAATATTCTTACCATGTCATATTCTATTTATTTTAAGGGCGGCATATTCGAATGGGTTCGTCCAGGGATCGCTCCATAACGTCCGAGGAGCGTCTCATTAAGAACTTGTTATCGGATTATGACACCGACGCTCGATCTGTCATAGATACCACTGATAGAGCCACTGTATTTTTCTTCCTTTTCCTCGATTATAATATACATTTATATTTGTTGTGTTTGTAAGGCATATTATATATCCTTTAAATGGTTTACTTAAACATTATATTCAAGGAAGGCATATTCGAATGGGTTCGTCGAGAGACCGGTCTAACACATCCGAAGAACTTCCATTAAGCATTTTTTTTTCGTATTATGACACTGACGCGCGGTCCTGTCATAGAAACCTTCAAGATAGCAATCGATTATTTCATATTCCCTTTTTGAATCTGATATTTATCAAATATATTTGTTTTAAAATGTGGTTGATATTCGTATCATGTCATATTCTATTTATTTTAAGGGCGGCATATCCGAATGGGTTCGTCCAGAGACCGCTCAATAACATCTGAGGAGCGTTTGATTAAAAACTTTTTTTTCTGATTACAACACATACGCGCGATCTGTCATAGATACAATAGTAACATTTTCCTGTCCCTCACAGAAATTAGAAATGAATTTCAAAAAATATATGTTTAGAAATATATTTTTCTTTTACTTTCCCAATTGTATTTATTCTAGGGCGGCATATTCGGATGGGTTCGTCCAGGGATCGTTCCATAACCTCAGAGGAGCGGCTTATTAAGAACTTGTTATCAGATTACGATACCGACGCAAGATCTGTCATAGATACCGCTGAGACAGTGACGGTCAGCATCCAGTTTCTGTTGCTAAGGATACAACGCCTGGTGAGTGTTTCATTTTGATATTTTTCAATTAGTAGTTAGTAAATTTATAATATGTTAATTTCAATTTCTGTTGTTAAGTATACAGTGCCTTGTAATTGTTTAAATAGAATACATTTTTGGCGCTAAATTCATTAGAATCGTTAATGCAGTTTTGACTGCTTTCCTTGTGTGAAATCGCAAAGAGTAATGGGAATATTCGTTAAAATTGTCCATTCCACACAACAAAACAGTGCCATTCACAACTTGTGATTTTAGAATCGTATGATTTATGTTGTCGGGGTCTCAATTACGCTCTTCTTAGCTCCAGTCATAAGGTAATTGTCCCGTCAAAACTGGCCAAATAGGGAGATATATTTATTGCGAAGGAAATTGATTCATACAAAGTTATATTGCAAAAGACAACACTTGAAATAAAGCTTGATATATTTTGAAAACATTAAATTTTAAGGTGAATTCTACGGGGATTCTTTTACAAGGAAACCTAAAAGAGAATCCTTCTGTGAACCCAAAAACCTGCACAAAACATACATTGTTATCGTTTGTTCCGGATCTTATCACTTCAGTTTCCTTAGAAAACAATCGCAAACAGCAAAACATTGGATATGGACGAGTGAAGCTTTAATTGTTATAGTGTTTAGGTGAGAATAAACATAATTTTGGATTCTGGTATCGCTCTGGTATGAGTATCACTTCATGGAGTGGTTAAGTGATATCACTGCAAGTTTTTATCACGGTTAACAAAACTGGTACATGTGTATTAAGGCCTGGCCACAGTGACAGCTTTTTTTCCCTAACATACTCTGTCATCCAAATGCATTTCTTATGGCAAACCAAATAAGCTACTTGCTTTTTTAAAGTATCGTGCCTCTTATCAGGTAACAGTTCCCCATAAAAACTATTTTGGAAGACGGGGTTAGTATTGAAAACAAACCAGAAAAGCTTCCACTTTGGCCAGGTCCTTACAAATGTTTATAAATATTTTATTTTATTTTCCACCGTTTTAGGACGAGAGAAGTCAGATACTCATGACCACTGGCTTGATATTAACGGTAATGTCTTGACATATAGATTTTTTATTCAATTAAGTGAGATAAATATGTCAACTTCAATAACGCATTTTTACTGACTCATATTGCTAGAGGACGTAGAATGCCTTTCTTTTTGTGGTTATATTAATAATAAATAAAAGGCGCGTTCACGCAAAAAGCGCATTAATAATGCAATAGCGTTCTTTTTGCATGAATAGAAGGGATAATTTCTATGTTTTTATATAAATGTGCCTTTCGATGTTTCTATTTTCGTGCTTCTATTTTTCGCGCCTTTTGTTTGTGTGAACGCGGCTAAATGCATCGATTACTATTATCGAGGGCACTCAACGATTTATTCGGGTAAATGTTTATTCTTGTAGCAGCTCTTCCTTGTTTGCAACTTTTTTCAGAACATAACAAAGATTTTTTTTCGAAACGATTATTTTACTCTATGATTATGTTTTTAGATATGTCAACTAATGCATATGTATCTAAATTTAGGCCCTGTAAACGAATCTGTGGGAGAATTACCTTATACACATTTGATTTCTTGAAAACTTTATTCTGGTAGGAGATTGTATGTTTGCTTGCAAAAGCTTTTCTGGGTTTCTTGCTTGCAACTTAAGAATAAACATTTTAAACTTTAAAAGAAAAATAAATCGTTGAGTGTCCCTCTATTATGTTGCTTGAAGCTATGTCATTATATTTTCTAACCCAATAAAAAGATTTGTGGCGAAAGGTTAAGTACTTTAAACCATAATACAATTCAGACAAAGGCTGCATTTACACAAATAAAAGCGCGTAAAAATAAACTCGAACCGGAAGTGTGAAAGCCACATTTTCTTAGAAAAACATAACAAGTTATCCCTTCTGTTCATGCAAAAAGCGCGCTTTTATTCCTTATTCAAGTGCTTTTGGCATGAGCGCCGCTTTATGATAGCGATCTCATTCGATATTCACTAAATAAAAAGATGTGAGGCGAAATGTACAGTATTAATCCTCAAAAGCATTATTAATATATTTGAACATATTGTTTTTTTAATCAGGACTGGACTGATCAGCGCTTGATCTGGAATCCCGGCAAATACAACAACATTACGGATATCGTGGTTAGGGCGGGTCGGATATGGACACCGGAGCTGGCTGTTATAAATGGGTAAAACATAGTTGTCAGCAATAAGGTTTCAAAGGAAAACGTTTACCATTTTTTCAGATGAATTGATAAATATGAATGTTAACACAAATGTTCCAAATCAATTAATTAATTTTAAATCTCACATTAAAGTAAATACATTTGTTCCAATGTGGTCATGTCATATACATTTTGTATTAAATGAATTAGATGTTACTCCTTCAACTATATCACGGATCGCGTACTCAATTGACAAAGAAGTGTTTTTTTTTTTTGTGTCTTCTTGCTTGAAACCCTTTACTTAGTCCCTTTTGTTTACAGGGCAGACGATATGATTCAAGAATTCGAGAAAATTCGCGTTTTGATCAAATCGGACGGATCTGTACATTGGGAACCTGGCGGTGTATTCACGACAACATGCGATATAGATATCACGTATTTCCCTTTTGATACACAGGTACGTGTTAGAAAAACAATCGAACGAAAACGAAATTTCATGCATACAAAACTCAACTCATAATAGATATATTGCAATACATGTTACGCATCACTTCATTTCAAAATAAACTAATGTAATGGAAGCATCTTTTTACACAGCTCAATTAAACTTGATTTGCAAATGCGGATTTTTTATAACCTTCTTCTTTATTTGACATTTAAAACTTGATCGGTTTTACTTAATTTCAGAACCACTTTCTTTCTATTATTAAATGGATAATAATGATGACCTAAAGGTGACCTAAGGTGACCTAAAGATGACCTAAAAATATTAATATTGTGACCCCTTTTAACTGTAATTCATATGCAGGCTTGTGAAATCGAAATCGGAGCCTGGGCCTACACCAGTCTTCGTATGAACCTCTCCAACTCTGATTTCAAAATGGAAACTGGCGAATACAAACAGAATGGCGAATGGAATATTTATGCGACCACGGCCAGATGGAAAGAAGTCGTATTGCCATCGGGACCAGAAATCAGTTATTCAAAAGTAAAGATAATTATGTCCTTTCGACCAATGTACATAAATTGTTTGTGAAAGATTATTTGGTAAAGAAAAGAACAACGTTGTAGTATCAACATCATCATTCTGGAGGCTCTCTGTTGCAATATAACTTGAGAGGGCGATACAAAATGCGTTGAATAAAACGCAACTGTAACGTTTCAGCATTTCACAAAAACGTGATATTTTTACCGTGCGCAACGTTTGAAACACCCAATATCTATAGTTTTTTTTTACAATTAACACTTGTATTTAACGTAACGTTTAACGCTACTTTTTACATACACATGATGTTATAAGATTCGATAAGCCTAACAAGGCCCTGCAGCTAGCGCTGCAGCTAATTTCCAGTCTACACGATGACCTCATACGAACTAATTTTAGATCACCATGAGCTCATGATGAGGTTTTGTGTAGACTGGATGTCCACCTTGTAAACGGTTGACGAGCGCAGTTTTCATAAGCTCGTCAAACGCTTCGAATGTGGCCAGACCCATGTTAATTATGCTATGTTTTTCATTCATTTAGGTGGTGTTTACGATTCACATGCACCGTCGCTTCGCCTTTTACGTGGTCAACATCATTCTGCCGTGTGCTCTGCTATCAACACTCATACTCATGGTATTCTGTGTACCGCCCGATGCAGGTTAGAATTTAAATAATGCACATATATAAAAAAAATGTTTTATTGTATAATTTGTATACGTTTAATTATATTATATCACATTAACATCATTCTGCCTTGCGCTCTTCTATCCACACTCATACTCATGGTCTTTTGTGTTCCTCCTGACGCAGGTGAGTAGATATACAGTAAATTCCATTTCTAACCTAATAACACAAACGGCTAAACGATATCAATCAAACGCATAAAAGAAACTTTTCAAACGCGTAAACAACGCTTTCTAACCGGCTTAACGCCTAAACGCCTTAACCACGAAACGGCAAAACAACTGAAAGTCGAAACGCCTAAATGATTGCACGATACTCAATATATAACAAAATACATAGACGCCTGAACGGCTAAGCGAATAACGCGTAAGCGAGGAACTGAAAAATGCGAATAAAGCTTTTGAAGGCTTACCAGGAAAATCTTTTAAGTGATTCGTTGTTTTACTCCATCAAGTTGCGTTTCAAGTGGGTTAAACAAGCTATTAAAAAACTGTAAAAACTGTAAATATAAACTTCTTAACGCACATGAAATAAAAACGTGCTGCCTACCTCACTCGACCCTTGCAGAGTGGGTAAAGTGACTGACAAATTGTGCTATCAAAATAAAGATTCGCAAGATGTTTTTGATTATGGAGCACTTTTACTCAATCCATTAAACATAGAAACCGTCTATACGTATTTCGAAGTATTTACAAGGAGCGCCGTTCCTTTTCCGACAGAAAATCCGCTTTTCGAAGGTCGCACTTTGTTTTGTTATTTTGTTTCATTAAGACGTGTTGCATTAAATCAGTCCAGAAAGGGCTTCTAAATATTGCAATTACACTCTTGCATCACTTTGACTAAAACGTAGTAAACTTTGCATACAGCATTCTTTCACTCAAATATTCCAATTATTTCGCTTATTTGAAACACCATTTTTACTTAGTCAATATGTTGCCCATTGCTGTAAAACATTTTTTCCTATAATTTACGTGGCTGACAAGGTCAAACCGACCATGTAAAAAACTGCTGTATGTTTTGTTTTCTGTTAGTTTCCTGTTTAATTTGGATCAGTATACAAAATATATAACGTTTTTATCTAGATTTTCGTCGGTATTAACCCAGTTTTGGTATTTAAGCAAGTAGAAAAACTCACTTTCTTGGTATTCGTTTATTCGTTTGTGCAGAAACGGATTGGGTCAAATGGCTTGGCACGCGTATCGCAATGGTAACATGTAGTTCGAATTGTATTTTTTTTCTCTTCAGGGGAGAAAATCAGCGCTGGTATATCAGTGCTGTTAGCCTACACTGTCTTCCTTCTCATGTTGGCTGATAATGTACCACGAACGTCTTTGGATGTTCCAATTTTAGGTAAGTTTACGACATCTCTTTTATTTTGCATTGCGTACAGAAATATGACTTAACACCTACTACATTCCTGCAGTTGTTGAAAATTCATTGATTTGCGTAAAGCATTGATGGCCGGTTGCAATCCACAATGTAGGTCCTAAACATTAATTGGTAGCAATACTTATTATTAAGCCCATTCAAACTTATCACTTTCAGAAATAAATGTTTATTAACATTTTCCCATCGATTTAAGAAACTCTTATTTTTTTCTAAAATGTTCAAGCGCGATCTGAGTCTAAGACTGCGGGGTGTAACCGGCCATTTGATTGTTTTGCCATGTCGCAGTAAAATTACGCAGCGTAATTAGTAAATAATTAGTAATTAGTAAGCCATACATCTGAAAAAATCATCATAGTACCAAATAATATCGCTTTATTCTCTGCGAGAAAATATATTTTCGATCAACCTTGCTATCGTTTTTCCTGCATGGTCGCTTCAATTTACAAACGTTGATTAACTACATGTACATTATTAATCAGCATATTAAATTATCAAACACCATTTTGAAGTAATTTGTGATATAAAGGTCACTCGCTCTAGAACATGCATTTCTTTCTCATTTCAGTGATATATTTGGCATCTAGTATGTCCCTCGGTACTGCGTCAGTATGTCTCACAGTATTGGTACTCAATCTCCATCACAAAGGAAGTACCAAACCAGTACCCTCATGGGCCCGTTCATTCCTCCTTCAAAAGTGTTCACGTTTTCTACTGCTATCCGATGTGTATATCGAGTCAAATGCTTCGAATCCTGAAGAACAATGTAAGTTTATACATCGAGATGTTTCTCCATTCACATTTGTTATTTTGCTTTTATAGAAAGGAGAATATACCAACTAACATCCGTCTTGAAACGATCCCTTTCCTATCTGACCGACGGAGGTTCCATATGAAAAACGCTCACTGTAGATTCTAAGTGGTCGAAACAATAGCACGAAATTCCGTAAACTTTCAAATCATGTTACGTTTAACAATAACTTAGAACTTAACAAAGACAATCATCTTAGTTGAATATCTGACTGCAATTATATGACTTATATTTTTTTCTATCATGTTAAAGTGTTTTATATCATTTTTCAGATACCAAATATATATGGTAATTCTTTTGATTGTCTTTATTTTCGCACTACAGATAAACAGCGTATCACCTCACGACCACCTCAATATTCAAACGACTACATAATCGCGGGTAAACGCCATCGCATCTTTAATTGCAATTCATCGTCAAATAAAGACAAACATAATTGCAATTCACGGCGCAGATGTGAATCCGATGACAATAACAGTTTGCATTCGATTTTGGATGAGACGTTGCAATATCAAAATCTGGATAGGAACGGGATGGAGAGGAAAACAAAGTATAGTAGGCGGATCAAATCAGAAGAAGACCTAAAGGTATAAAACGGTACTGTAATTATATATATATATACTGTGATTTTGAATATAATTATAACATGTTAATGAAATGCCTACACCGTAGCATGCATTGCATTGGTAAATAATTGTAAGTTTTTCATTTGTCTTGTTTTCACAATTGATAATATGTAAACGGTATTCAAGCAGATAGAAGTACAATATTGTCTTATTTAAAGACAATACAATCACCAAGGATTCGCAGATGCTTGCCCTCGAAGTTAACGTTGATTTTATAAAATCTGCTTTGTTATATGATTTGTATTGTATTTTTTTAGAATGAAGCAATCGCAAAGGAATGGCAGATGCTTGCGCTGGTGATGGACCGCATCTTTTTCATTGTCATCTCGCTCGCCATGTTTGGATCGGCGTCTCTCATTCTCCTTAGTCCGTGGTACGCCAAGACATTTCCCATGCCAGAACAGCCTCAGTAAACACGGAATTTCATGTGAGCTTTCGTGAGACTCACGCGAATCACATTGTGTGTGGCTCACACTTTGAGACTCACTGTGAGGTCACAAAATATCACAATAACCTCACATGAGCCTGTGTTAGCTAACACAAGGCTCACATGGTCTAACAGATCTCACAGGACTCTCAAAAGCTGGGTACGTTTTGACCTCACTGAGATATCACAGACCAGGTTTTCCGTGAGAGCACTGTGTTGACGGGGATAGTAAAGGAACAGCTGGAGCATCCCTTCTCATAGCTATGGTGCGTTTTATCATTGACTGCCAAGGGAATTTCACTCATCCTGCTCAATCTATGGTATCAACTAGTGCTGTGTCGGGTCGAAGTCAATACCCGACCCGACCCGATACCCGACCCGAAGTTTTCGAAACATTGTTTCTTTAGGGTCCCCTCAGTTAACTCTACATGATATGCCGTAATTTTGTAATCGGATAAAAAAATAACTAAAATATCTTGTTTAGGCTTATTTAACTGACAAAATCTCACAGATAACTTATTTTAAATGCTTTTGATGACTGAAACATTTAAATCTGCTCTATAAACAACATTTTATAAGTTAAATTAGCTTTCATTTTTTTCCATAATGCAACATTTCGGGTACCCGAACCCAGATTTTCAGTTCGGGTACCCGATGCAATTGTCGGGTAGTCGGGTACCCGAGGTACCCGACACAGCCCTAGTATCAACATAAAAAACGAGCAGGGCGATGATTATTGAGTTGAAATTTAATTAAAATGTTAATTCATTTCTTCAAAACGAACCAAGAATCATTTTGGGCATAAAAATAAAAACTACATCTGTTCTGCTTTTCCCGTGGTACGCAGAGAACTTGTCCAAGAAAAAGCCCGAAGCTTTTGGAACCACATACACAATATAAATAAATTCTCCGTCTGACAATGTTTCCAACAGACAAGAGGACAGCACTACAATGTCCTCAGCCATTTGCAATATAGATAAAGAATATTGAGAAAAGGATGATTGGTTCTCATTCATACCAGTTTCGTTGCCCTCATGTACTCATATATTATCACAATATGTGTTATATCTAACTGCTACAATATAAAATTCGAAATAAAAGATGTATCCATGCAACAATAATTATTATTAACAAGACTATATGAAAATTAATGTTAACGTATCATTTTTAAAAAATGGTGTCTAATAACCTAATAAACTTGTGTATTCAAAAATGTAATTAATTCGGTAAAGAACTTGAATTTCGGAAGAATATACATAATAGAAATATCGAATAATCAATCCGTATTAATCTTGATCGTGTTGTTGCCTATTATTTTGAGAGAACACTCAATTAAACAAAAAGATAAGCACTCACATAAATTATTAATGGAATATGGTGAACGTTTCGGCTATAGAACCTTTTGCATTAACATGTACATGCGATTGAATATTCATTTGAGTCAAATTATGTGTATACTACATCATAGGATAACCAAACCATTTTCCTTTTATAAACATATAGATCTATTCAAAACACCAAAGGGTCTATGAATTGATTATTTTTTATTTCATAAGCAAACTCAGCAACAAACAATGTCATAACGCACTTATTATTCGTGTGGGCTTGGGGAATTCCGTGATTTTTTTACTCGGACAAAGAGGGCCTACATTTGTACTATTTTATTGATTGAATGTTTTACATGGCGATGTTTTTGGAGCGGAAGTAAAATCATACTCATATCCAAATGGGAACTGTTGCACAGCGTTTAATTATCGAGTAGAACTCCTAATGCAAAACGCAACGATTTAAACTCCATACATGTATTTGAATACTGATATAGTTAGTTTTTTTTCTACATAACTTAATATCTTACGTGAATTATTATATAAAGTTGAATCACAATTGTTTAGTTATTTATATTTTGAACATGAAATATACGTATATCTATATTGTATATGAGCCGATGGCATTTTAGAAGAACTTTTATTCATACATCTATTATATTAATCAAGAAATATTTAAATTGTCACAAAGTATATCCGTGCTTAATCACAGGGATAAGTCAATGCCACCATATCAACCGCCGTTGTTCTACTTCCTCTTTAGTAGGCTACAATTAAGTTTCGCTCCTCATATTTTTACTCAGTAAATAGCACAGCAGCTGAAATCATGCAACCATCATTAATTTCTTTTCATATCTCAGCCGCGCGTACATTTAACAATGGGTGTTTACAATCAAAAAGCTTCGTGCAAAAACGTGCTTACAAAATGATATGAAATTGATAATTGCAGTTTATTATACAATAATACAATTAAAGGGCTCCGTGCAACAATGTTAAGTCGACTTAACATGTTTTGCCAAAATTATTTGCAAAGTGTCACATAAATATAGAAATGTAGTATATACTTGAATAATGCTACGAAATCAATGCGATCATAATAACCTCATCCATTGGCCACTTGCCAATCCTCATATAAAATACCAAAATAAAAACATCCAGTACCTCTTTTCTCAAAACGTCAATTTCAGACTTAATACATAGGTGCACAGAGCCCTTCAATCATACTTGTACAATTATATGCATTCTTTACTTTTTGTATCAAAATTAAAGACTCCGAATTCGAAAAGAAAATGTTTTCATGGAAACCCCAACTATATTTTCCGTGACCTTCTAAGTGGAGTTACGCCTTATTTGTTGTGATAACTAATATAATCATCATTGTACATGCCCAACAAAAATGACTTAGCATTATTTTGCACGACGTCCTTAAATCAATGAAGCTTGGTCACACCACAGTTTGTAAACAAAGACATATTGATGATTTAATTGCCGAGCGCTTATACAGTTACGGTCCTTTTGTGTTAAATTAGTGTTAATGAATTATATTTTACAGATACCGTCTTGTAAAATGTATACATAATACGGAACAAATGCTGTCCTGGATATCAAGGGATGAACAGAATTAATGGCTATATATTCTTTTCACATGGGATCCGGTCAACCGATTGACCTAGACACAATGTTCCCCGATTGTGTCAAAGTTGGACATCATGTCCCCTGTTAAAAGTGGCATGCTTTTACAATTTTTAAATGTTTCCATCATTTTAAATGTGAGCATGTGTATGTAGAAACATTTAGACTATGATTCATTTACTTTACAAGTAGAGCTTTACTTTAAGCGAAATGCATGCAAAATTATTTTTGCAAACTTTTATTTTTAAAATGTTTTTATATATTTTCGGTAAAGTATTAGTCCATGCACCAAGAAAACCAACGGCTTTTTATTTTTACGAATGTCATGATTTCGTTTTCTTAAAGATAGTTTTTATCAATTTGAATCAAATCATTTCTTTTTCATTTTAAACTATGATTTGTAAGACACAGATAATAAATGCATGCCTACATGGCTCCCATAAAAATAAAACTATATGACAGCTTTGGCTAAGCGTCTATTTATTTCTTTATTTATTTTATTTGTGTATTAACAGGGCTTTTTTCCGAGATTTGAACTGATCTACTATAGTTTGTTACCTGTAATTGCAATAAATAGGTTCCCCTCTACAAATCACAGCGATATTTTTTACATTTCCTTGCTTAGTAAATTATATATGTTTTTCCACGTAAATTTTGCGAATCTATTACAAACATTTCCCGTAATTGCCATAAATAGGTTCCTCTCTACAAATAACGGCTTTTTTACTACACGTAATTGCTTATTTGAGTTTTTTTTTTCTTGGTAAACTTAATATGTGAGTATGTTATATGTTATTGTTTCTAAATGTTAAGGATTTGCCCTCAGTAATAAGTAAAACATAAAGTGAAACGGCTAAATATAGTACTTGATTTAACGGGTGCGAATGACAACTTTTCTTTTCTTTCTTTTTTTTTACATTTAATTTTAACTCCTCAAAATGAACATGTCGAAAGAGCAATAAGAAGAATCTATTTTTACGCGTTCAGCTTTTACCAAGATTGAAACTGATAAACTACACCTCTTTCGTATAATTGCAATAAATAGGCCCCACTCACAAATCACGGCGGTATTTACTACATTTTCCACTATGTGCAATTGCTTTTACAGATTCGTCTTCGTTAGATTCGTTTACCCGTAGCGTCAGTGTGAAAAAAATGGCGGATACACGGCAATAAAAAAACGTGAATGGGAATGGTGCAGAAACGTTAGAAGTGCGTTAGAGCGGGAAAGTCTGCATGTTCATTATGACATAATTTTCAAAATTATATGATATCGGTGTCAGACAGTTACAGAGAAGACTCGAAAACAGTTTTTCTTGGACTTCACTTATGTATAGGCAAAGACAGTTAGTACTCATGTTCAAGAAAGCGAGCAACATGTATTGATAAACATAATTTTGAAAAAATGCTAAATATTTTTTTGCAATCATATGCATTTTTTCTATGTTTTTTTTCACTATGTGCAATTGCTTTTGCAAATTTATCATCGTTACGTTCGTTTACCCGTAGCGTCAGTGTTGGGAAAAAATATTAGAGGTTTTAGTATCAAGTGAAAAATATCACCCAAGCGGAGAGTTATGTTGTCAAAGATGAAGAAACGTAGCTTTAAATAGCCATTGCGGCTCTTCTTTTAGCATTTTTTAAATATATTACCGGTATAGACGTCCATACAATATTAGTGTTCCCTGGTCGATAAAAGACTCGAACACTTTTTTGGGTTCTTGAGCGTTGCTCGGGTGCAGGTCGTGATACTTACTGAGTATTTAGATTCAACATTACTTGCAAGTAATTTTCAAAGGCGATTAAAGATATTGTTCGGCAGGGGTCTAGGACAATTCCCCCCTGGACAATTCCCCCCTGGACAATTCCCCCCGGGCAATTCCCCCTGGACAAT
>LQRL01157243.1:31732-41845 GCA_001703475.1 Hydroides elegans
TCAGCATAAAACACAAATTGTAAGCTATTGGATACCAAATGTGGATTATCAAATAAATAAAATAAAATTTTGAAAAAAAAACATATGAATATCGATAGGCTCCTATTTTTTAAACCCAAGCCTTAATTGTTTTATTTTAGCATTTTGGTACCATCATTTTTCTGATTTACCCATATTGATTGTTTCTATAGTAACCGTTGTGATGATCTCAGCAAAGGCCACGAGCATTGTACAGTGGACTGAAATATCCCATAATAAAATCCTATGGTAAATATACTCGACAACAAAAGAAGTGTCCGGTCATTTTAGGGTTAATATTTTTTCATTGTATCAAAAGTGGAACAAATTAAACCACGTTGGTTAGTTACAGTTATGTTACGGATACATGGTCTCGCAAACCTAACAATTAGGAATCCGTTTGACGATTTTGTCGTTCGCTTTATCGTAGGGCTATGAAACATAGATTTCGATCACCATTCAATGAGTATCGAAAGGAAAGGACAAGCGCTATGTTCTAGAAATAGTATAAGGTTTCTGTTACTCAAAAACGGCGATAAATAATTATTATCTATTCGACATCTGTCACAGCGAACCTAGTAAAATGTCGGAAAACGTGTTTTTGACGCTTAACTGCGAAAACAGTCTTTATGACGATACAAAATAAAAGCGGTATGATATTATGATAACTAACAGGCTCTTTACTCGGTTAATTGCACTTTGAATTCCATTTGCTCCATAGCCTAGCCGTTATTCTCGAATAAACTCGGTAAAGTTTGAATGGTATAATTTAATCCGGTTTTGCTCGAACGAAAACTGGCATTGTCAATATAATCTTTAAGGTTGTGCGCAATAGAAAAACTATACCAAAAGGTCGTTGTTGTCCTCGTTCGCTATATATACGATGTCGCGAAATGCATAGAAAATTCGCTCGATATGGGCGCGGTTTCGCGCAAACATTCGATGATTAACTGAATACGCTTAAAATAGGTAAGAACATTGTAATCTAGAGTTAAGAGTAATGAGTTACTGTTTATCCGACATTTAATCGGTGTAATCACTGTTAAATTAGGTAGAAAACCTCGATCCGTTTATCGAGGCATACGCTTGCGCACACCATTGCTACGGGGCTAGGGCGTTTTAAATTGGCCATCAGGTTGTCTGAGACATGCACGAAAATTTGATTTTTTTTTTTTTTTTGATGGTTCACTCAAGCTAGCTCTATGGATTTACCGAAGGGTTTATAACGTGATTTGTCGATCAAAATCGTGCTTCAAAGTAACCAAAATTAAGCGAAACGTGTTTTCCAAAACTATTATAAACCAAATAATAGAGCGTTAAAAAGTAAAGGCATCACTTGACATATTCAAACTCGTCCCAGAACTGGCACTTCCGGTGAAATATGTTTATCAACTCCAGCGACCGCCGTAACTGGGTTGAATATTTGAATATGCGTCTAAAGAGTCCAAAAGTACCAATTACCTGTAAAATATCTAGCAAAATATTTCAAACATCCATGAAAATGCATCTAAGAGGGTTTGTTACTCGCTATTTCGTTCGTTCATTTTCAAAAGTTTGCCGAATCGTCAATAGCAAATATAGAGTAGTGAAAATTTGGTAAACTAACTCACATTATGTGCTTTTTAATTTTGTATATAATTGATAAAAATTGATCAAGTTCTTGTTAAGATACATGGATTTGAACAACCGGACACTTCTTTTGTTGTCGAGTATAAATGATGAGCAATTTTCTACGGGTGCAACCAAATAACAATTTCCATTTTCTTTGAAAAGAAATGTGTGTATTTCTGTCTTTGAAACAATCTCTTTTCAATAATCAATTCTAATTTCATTTTTGTTTCCATAGCAACCGTTGTGTGGACCTTAACTACGGTCACGAGGGTTGTTCCGTGGACGTCAAGGAACTGCTGCAACAGGAATGTTCCGGTCGACATGATTGTTCATTCAGTGTGTCCCTCAGCTTCATGCCAGAGAACCCGTGTCCCAATGACCTCATTTCGTATTTGAACGTCTCCTACAAATGTGTAACAGGTAAGTCATTTACTTAACCTTCTACCCTCTTCATCCCACTGGACGTAGAGGGGGTGCCCTACTTTGGTTCCATGCGAAAAGAATCCCAGATGTATATTTTCTTCGCGGACGTATAAGGGACGTTGCAATCAAGTCACGCATGGGTAAAACACAATGATGTTCATCGAGAATCCGTGTCCCAATGACCTGATTTCGTATTTGAACGTCTCGTACAAATGCGTCACAGGTAAGTCAAACAACAATGTATACAAAGTTAATTTAGTCCAGAAATTTTAAAACAAGTTGTTGCGGTCAATTATGTGTTCCCGGTCAATTATGTGTTCCCGCCTATTTCGGTCAATTACATGTTCCCAACCCGGTCAATTATGTGTTCCCGGTCAATTGTATGTTCCCAACCCGGTCAAGTGTGTGTTCCCGGTCAATTGTATGTTCCCAACCTGTTCAATTGTTTGTTCCCAAATCAATTACGTGTTCCCAACCCGTTCAATTACGTGTTCCCGTTCGCTAAGTCTATTTTTGAGCGTGTTGGCAAATTTATCTCAACAAATAAATATTTCTTTATTTGTCGCCCATGATACATGTTATTAAACATATACTGACGCAAAGTAAAAACGCAAGTGTCTTAGAATACTTTAATTTATTTAATTGTTGGGTTACAGTCATGAAATTCACATATAATGCTTAAGAGACTAAGAACTAACTGTATTGATAATCTTGAAGCGATACATATTTCTGATGACGTAAAAAGTCGCACATGGGTGTATGACGGATGTGCAATAATGTCGAGTATTTTGATCGCCACAAACTCTTCAAAACCCTCAGGGAATGCAAGCGAAAGGAAAATCGGAAGGTTAGCAAAAAGATTGAAATCAAAATATACACCGATCGCAACGCCACAACTTCGTGAACGTGAGAGATGGCCAAATATCGATGTGCTAGAAAATGGTGTTTTGCAAAAAACATTCACAAAAGCGGCAGCTATTGTTTTATCCTAAGTAAAATGATTTAAATGTTACCGCCAGCTTACCAGCTATTTGCAGTACACTATGTAGCCCGAGCAAACAAGGTTTTATACGCATACGTACGATCGCTTGGTGCGAACATCGCATCCTCGATATCCATTTCAAAATGCAAGCGGTGCAGCGAATTTGGGTCAAGTGAGTCATAACAACAAGACGAGTCGATAGAAAGAGCAAAATTGTCAGCGCGACAATGGGATTCGAAACTTACAGGATGTTGAAACGTTTTCCACCGTTTTTCAGCCGAAATCTTCTCCCATTCCCTTCATGGGGCATATTTAGAGAGGTAGCAGAGTCTTATACTTTGGAGTGTAGTCGCAACTCGGTTATTTTCTTTAAAGTTGAGTTGTTATCATTATGAAAAGGAATTACATTTTTTTCCCAATCATCAATAAACTGTGCACTTATATATCAAACCAGCAATAGTATGATTTGGCGGCTTCATATGTTTAATCACATGTAGCATGGGCGACAAATGAAGAAATATTTATTTTTTGAGATAAATTTGCTCACATGAAAAAAATAGACTTAGCGAACGGGAACACGTAATTGAACGGGTTGGGAACACGTAATTGATTTGGGAACACACAATTGAACGGGTTGGGAACATACAATTGACCGGGAACACACAATTGACCGGGTTGGGAACACATAATTGACCGGGAACACATAGTTGACCGGGTTGGGAACATGTAATTGATCGAAATAGGCGGGAACACGTAATTGACCGGGAACACATAATTGACCGCAACACAAGTGATTTTTAAAATGTATTAAAATTTATTAATATTAATATTAAAATAAATATTAAAAAATCACTTGTTTTAACAATTCTGAACCAAATTAACTTTGAATATACAAGTGGACACGGAAAACTTATAAATATTTATAATCAATGTATACCCCTATCCAAACGTTCAATGCTATTTTGTATTCATTAATTTGCCTATAACCATCCTTAGGACAAAGACAAGTCTGTGAGAGTATTAGTTTAACATGATATGTATAAAGCTTTGCGACGCAACCTGCAGGAAAATATTCCAGATGTGATTTTATGTGAAGATGTATTGTTTATCCACCTGAGTCAAGACTTGTGCATATCGTTGTCATACGTTTATGAAAAGGAGATTACTAATTGATTCCATCAAGATTATATCATTTTACTTCTTTTAGTGGAATACCAAGCCTGTCACCAATGCGACTCAATCCCTAACGGCGGTTCCGCTCGAGTGACTTCAAAGGAAGGTTACATTGCAAGCAGTGTGACGTCATCACAGTTTCAGCGATGCGGAACGAGTCACTGTCCGTGGAGAATCGAAGTGGAACCGGGACAGAATATTGTGCTCACCATGATCGATTTCAGCTATGGATCCGATAAAGCGTACGTATTATGTATAAATTATTTTATGTTTCATAAGGTTAACTGCTTTAGATTCGAAATATAGCTTATATCGTATAAATATAGTATACAGATATAGTACCGATGTCGAAACATACAAAATTAGCGATTTCCAAACAAAAATATAAGTTGTGCAGCTATAACGTTTGATCGGTAGGTTAGAAGACTTGTTTTATGCTAACCATTTATACAATTCAGACTTATAAAGTCTTCTACATGTAATTTGCTACCATAGTTTGCTTTTAAATTCTTTATTTGTTTTAATATAAATTGCAGTATCTACAACCACAACCTGCCCGACAGTTGCCCGCGCTTCGCCGTCATTCGCGAAGAGGCTGCGTCACGTGACGAACCCGTGTGCGCAGGTGTCCGTCACCACAGCGAGATTTATAGTTCCGTCACAAATGCGTTGACGCTTACTGTAGTGAGTCCTGGGGTCCTGGAGAAACAGGGACGATTTCTGATACACTATGAAGGTATGTGATTATTACCTATAGATAAGTTATAGTGAATGCTCGATTTTTGTTATAATATATTTGGTTAATCAGTGAGACTGTTGAAGTAGGAGTGAGACACCATTCGGAAATATATAGTTCCGTCACAAATGCGCTTATGTTAACGGTGGTCAATCCTGGGGTGCTAGAGAAATAGGATGATTTCTGATTCATTATGAAGGTTCGTATTTATATTTGGATGTCACTAAATTGGGGAGGGGCGTTTGCACAGGCGTATGCACAATGGGGAAATATATAATTCCGTCACAAATGCTTTAACGTTGACTGTAGTAAGTCCCGGGGTGCTGGAGAAAATTTGACGGTTTCTGATACATTATGAAGGTAAGAGTCGTTCGCAAATGTTAATCTTTTAAAATAGTCGCGGAAAAATAGATGAGATAACGTAATATTTTGCATTGCAAATGTTCACGTTATTCGTTCTTCGTCATTCGTTATTTCGTTCACGCAAACCATGTGCATACTCTATGTTCTGTGGCAAATTTATATATCAGCATATTCGTATATAAATAGCATTAACATGGTAACGTCTTGGCTAGCTCCTTCTGTTTGCCAAGATGTATAGTAACCAGATGCATTAACCCCTAGATGCATTTTTTGTCATGAACGAGTTAAATATTGAGCAGTTTGCTTATGTTCTTATTTTTCTTTACTACACTGGTGGTAGCAATCAACACATTGATGTTTTTTTTTTATCATTTGATTTTTTTTTTTTTTCGTTTTTTTTCATGAATAATTGCTGCACGCATCACTTGTGTGATTGATGAGATATCTATTCCTCAGATTGGTTCCTTTTTTCTTCTTGTTGCTCGTGTAAATGAAACACGAGTATCTTTGGTTTTCTTTGACTATGTGGAAATAAATGTGGTTAGGAAATAAAGTTGAAATATCTTGATAACATTCATTGTGGATTCTATTTTCTTTTGCATGAGAACATAAATTGTACTAGACTCGATGTTATTTATATGCAAATGTCAATATATTTTGAAACATTATCATGATTATAATCTCGATACCGTCCGTTATTTCAACCGCTTGATTGGTAGGTAGTCTTTTGAAACCCTCCCAGAAACTCAGACCCCTCAAATGGTATATTTTACCTCATTTTCTTATACTCATTTATATTTCATTTATGTACATTCAGTTTGTCTTATCAGCCCCGTGGTGGCCGAGCGATAACTTCCACCTAAAGAAAGACGATTGTTTTCTTAATGTATTCATTCTAACATTCTATTAAATAATACAATTTTAATTTAAAGCTTTTGAATTTTATCAGCTGATACGGGGATAGTAAGGAATTCCAGAGGACATTGTCTCCTATGTCATTCGCTTTTTTGTCGCAAACACAATCTAAATTACACTAGTATCCCAACCTTTCACAGCCGAGGGTTGAAGGAACGAAACCTAAGCTACTCTCCGTCTTTCAGACTTTCTAATCAAGAAAGAGAAACTAAAATATTAAGAAGAATAACCGCTACTGATTCACCTAATATTGTGTGAACCCTCATTTCATGTGGAATTTCTTATATCCTCTTTGCTTCTTATTTTTTTATGTCCTAATCAACCTAAGGCTACTGGGACGAGGCCGTCTTAACTTTTTCCATCAATGCAAAGCATATTAATACAATTTGCCTGCATGTATATCATAAATCAATCTTTATTAATATTATCGTTTAGAATCTTTAATGAATTGAAACCCATTTTTTTTTAACCAATATGTATGTACATGTATATGTTTTCTAGCCGAGGGTTGTCCAGACGAAACTCCCCCCGCCCATACGACTTTTAAGCGCAAGGGTAACTCACTGGTTGTAAAATGCGAAAACAGAGACGAAACATGGACACTCAACTGCGATGGGAATCAGTGGAAAGGCACCATGCCGTCCTGTACAGGTGGTAAATATGAAACGACTCTTTTCATTATATTAAACATTATGTTCAAATCATGATCGATATTATATTATATTTAAATAAAAAAATTCTCTGTTTAGAGAAACCAGTTAATCTAGAATAAATACGCTACAATTTCTATATCTTTTTTTTTCTTTGAACGACTTAGATTTAGACCTGTCGACCAGTAAATGAACCAATTTAAACGTCACCAGTTTTTGAACCTTTTTACTTGTTTCATAGAAAAGCAGGGCAAGTGTATTCATTTACACCAAACGTAAATATACGGCCATGTTTTATAAAGTATGGCAATAATTTATGTTTTGGCTTAAATTAATTTACTTGTCGTGCTTTTCCTATGGAAAATTGTTAATGGTTCAGAAGCTGGTCGCATTTTATGCAAAACACATTTCTTTTGATAATGCAAGCAATATCATTCGTTAGATGAATCTTGTCACACTAGATAAATGACGTTCATGCAATATTTCTTATTTCAGCAGTAGTCAATCCTACCCCCGGACCAGGCCCTACACCTATTCTCCCGATCGGTGAGTTATAACTGTATTTTTATCGCAAATTGTGATTGTTACTGTTTTTTTGTGGATTGATCGAGTCATATAACTTAAATGTGCCTAGTCATTCATTTCTTTGTAAATGTTTTAATATTTTTATGTACCGTAGGTTATATTGTAAGGCGTTCGGAAAGAACGCTATATGAAATATTATGTGTAATGTAATGTAATGGTATGTGTAATGTAATCAGATCAGAAAGAGCGACAAGATTTTGTATCAAAATTATTTTCATTTTCATTTATTTCATAATAAATATAAACTCAATGTTCATTTTTATATATCTTTGAGTTTATATACATTATATTTTTGTATAATAATAAATCTTTTGATTATCTTAAATGTTCATTTTTCATTTCATTACAGGTGTGCTAGTAGCCATTGTGATCGCCATCGCCCTCGTTATCGGATCTTGCATCCTCACCGTTGGCATCGTCTGCCTCAAAAAGTAGTCATTTCATTTTTTTGCATTTCGAGTCAGCAATGATGATTTGCCTATTTGTACAAATAGAACAGATTTGTAAAAAAAAACTCAAACGTTTATAAACTCAGTCCAATTTGAATTATATAATGTTTTTAAGTCGATAATTCAAAATAGAAATATATTTTTTGGAGAATCAAAAAAATACGGGACTTATTTTTTCTATTTTTTATTTACTTTTTCGGATTTGACAGAGAGAACCATTTTAAAATAATGTCACTTTTTTTTGTCAGATACCACCATTCCCAGCCCTACTATTACCGACGCCCGGGCCACGACTATGATTATCCCGATTATCCGCTGGACGTTTATCCACAAGGAGCAGGTAAGAGAGAAAAATATAATTTCATGATGCGTCTGAATATGTTTGTGTATATGATTTTATTGTAATACAGAACACAGAATAACTACCTATCATGTCACTGTACGTTCTATGACAGCCGGTGCTTCGTGGAAATGGTTGTTCCGTGTATATTGTTCACTGTTATTCCGAACGTCCAAACTGATGTCAAAGCTCACTAATGATGTTTTTCTTACATAGTGACTTTATGGTCACTTGGTGCATAATGGTGTTCATCATCGTTTCTTCTTCTTGTTTTGCTTTTTGACAACGAATATAATCCAATTTTATTAATCGTATTAAATGTTATGTGAAGTATATCTAAATAGGACAACATGATATAACACTGCATATACATCACTCTCTTTCAGTCCCGGGCGACTTATACGAAGCACCAGCGAAAACCAACATGACACCCCGGGGCCCTTCTAAATACCAGCGCGTGCTACAGCAAAACAAAGGTCGCAACTGGTACCAACACAACAGAAACAATCCTGCCGATCTACAGGCCAGACCCCTACCGGCCCTTCCTAATATAGAGGAGGTCCGGGATAGTGCCAGCACTTTAAGTAAGTTCATTTTTGGTATGCGGATTCGATACGTTCATCCTTTCTGGTATTTGATTATAAAAAATGCCCGGGATGGTGCCAGCACTAAAAGTAACTGTACTTTTATGCAAATTTCATTTTTCCATACCGAAAATCGCGGCACTTCGAAATAATTATGTTCATGAAAGTGCTAATTTAGTGATTTAAACTACTAACAAGAAAAATATGAATGATGGCAATGTTTTTCAACCATATTAATTATTGTGTTTTTGATGCTCAAACCTTTATTTCATATATTCCTTTTTTTTAAATGGCACCTACTAAAATTCAATTTGATTCAATAATTTGCTTAAATTTGTTAACTTTCTATTACTCGCTGGGCAAATTTACTAAAGTTTTCATTTATATTTAAACATAACTGGTTGGCTCTGACATGTTTATTTTGTATATTCTATTTCACTTTATTTTATATAATAATGTTATCCATTTTAAACAGGTCGTTCTGATGACGACCCCCAAACCCTAAGCACAGCTGCCGAAGTACATTGTAGCGCAGCTGAGCGGAGATACCTGACCAATCCGAGACCCTCCTCGGCCCGGTCGGCTCATTCAGGTATGCCAAAATCAGCATTTACCAACCGCCTACCATACACACCCACCCCTCCCACCTTTGATGTCAACACAATAACTTCCATTCCCTTTACCTAGCCCGTTGCCAGCAGAAGGATCAATTGAAAACAGATACATTCATCAGCCAGGTCTGCCCATTCAGGTCTATGACTAGATTTTAAGTATCTACGCACTATACCGCGCCCAACCCATTTCCCCTGATTGACGGCCCCGAACCCACCTAATCTTAACGAATATCGGTCAGTTGGGCGCCATTGTAAACACATTTGAAACCGCTCTCGTATCACATTTCTTCTCGTACCGATAGCATATCCCCATTACCGTTTTGCTTGTTTAATTTAAGCCTTTTCAACGTACTGTATCAAAGCATCATTTTTTTTCAGTAAATTTTCGACCCATTATTTTAATTCCTAATATGAAATTATCAATGAAGTATCGCTTCATTGAACATTGGATGAAAATAAATCAAATCATGATTTTTAACATACAATTTTACTACATGTATAAACCATTCATTAAAATTTAGTATTCTCTTTTTTATATTTCAGCTTCAGGTCTACACGCAAACGCCCAATATACCGGTATCAACCGTCACGATATTCAAAACAAAAACTTATTAATAAGGGAGTTCGACATTTCCTGAAAATTATATATTCGCGGATATTTTCACACAAA